>JACAXG010000056.1:4139219-4414502 GCA_018881555.1 Amblyornis subalaris | reverse complement strand
ASAGAGACAATCAGTGCCTTGATCCTGCTGGCCACACTATCGCTGATCCAGGACAGGTGCCACTGACCTTCTTGGCCACCTGGGCACACACTGGCTCATGTCCAGCTGCTATTAACAATATRTCATCCACCCACATTTCATACTACACATTCCTTATGTACCAGGTCTAGTTAAAGGTGCCCCTGCCCTTAGCAGTGGGGTTGGAACTGGATGATCTTTAGGGTCCCTCCCAACCCAAACCATCCTGTGATTCTGTGATCTGGCACCCTGCCCAATGGATTGAACCATTTAGGTTTTCTGCAATGTGGAGGTAAGATACAGCAATACTCAGATCTAGAACAAGCTACAGAAGAAATGCCACAATTTAACTAAAGAACATAAATGAGGGACTAACATACATATACCCCATTATTTCTGGGCTTTTTTATACAAGTAATACCTAATCTTGGAAACTAATCATTTTATCTTAGGAGCAGCGACCAGCATGTAGGGTTTGTCCCTTGCAGTTGTGCTCCCAGTCTCAAGGCTACAAACATACTCGGTTTTTCTCTTCTGATCYCAGTGACATTTGCATGGCTGGTTACACAGTGAGGCAACTTCTAGGACTTGCAGCGGGCTGCTCTTTATGTGGGCACCAACCATTCTTCAGGAAGGAAAAAAAGATTTGAAGCCCTGCAGATTGAAGGAGGCCAGGAACTTGAGATTGCCACTCCTACATAGAAGTATGGCAACCAGAATTAACAGAATGCAGAGCAGCAGTATGGAAGTACCAGGAAGAATATATCTGGATTTGGATCAACTCTGAAACCTTCTAATTCTTCAGTTTGTTAATTGAAGAAAGTTTGCAAGTCAAACATTTTCACATCCAAACTGGCACTCTGCATACCCACTTGTATTCACAGACCATCAATTCAGCATGGCTTCAAACTCTGCTTTTGAAGTTAAAACATGATGAATRTAAACCTAATGATGTATATAATAACAATAATAAAAATATAAACCTAATGATATATGTTATTATACCAGTACATTAATTATCTTTCCTTTTCAGATCTCRCATATGAACTCTGCATTTTATCTGAAGYGAGAATCTGAGAATTCCTAAAACAGCCACTGGAACAAGAGATTTCTCTCTACCTAAAGATGTATCTTAGCTACTAGGCTATAGAAAGTAGATTCAGCTTGCTTGCTTGTTTTCATTTTGACCCCATAAATCTCATGGTCCCATAAATTTACAAAGCTACTAACAGGGAAGGACCCAGAGAGTTGCTTCTAACTTTCAGGAGCTAAAAGTCCTCAGTGGGATTTAGAAATTAGCATTTACACAATGGGAACATCGATGCCGTCTGTAACCTCAAAGCTCCACATCGCTTTTTCCTCAGCAAACAGCAAAATAATCATAATTTAATAATCTGAACATTAAACCATTTTACCTTATCTCCTGCATGACAAGCCATAAAATTTCATTACCTTAATTTTACTCTGTGTCCAATAGCAACTTTTGACTAAAGATCTCCTGGAGAGCCACAGGGCAATTTCCAGCCAGGACTCCACACAGTCACATTTTTACTGAACACGAGTTGAAGCCTGCAGAAATCTACTCAGAACAGACCCTCTGATAAGAGGCTGCCTGTGTGACAGAGTAGCACAGCTGGTTCTCCAGTCTCCACTTCAAATGAGACTGCATTTACATTTCTGCAAAAGGTATCAAGCAACATTTGGAGACAGGTTCCATCTGTACTTACAGAAGCCACACCTGGTACCCCCTTCAAAGATGAATCCGTTTGGGACAGCTCCATACCGACGCAGGTCTGAGAGCTTCCACTGCCCCATGACACTGGGAGGAAGGTCTTTTACAAGGACCAGGATGTCATTGCAGAAATGCAGGGTAGCAGGCCCACTCTCTAGTTTAGTGCCAGGTGCTACGAAGACTTGAAATCTATGAACTATCAGATAAGGAAAAAAAAAAATTACTACAGAATATACAAGTGAGGTTCTGTGACTTATGTTACATAAGTCTTTCCGTGCAGCTGTAGTACTTGGACCAACCCCGGCCCACACCACAAGACTCTGCCGTAAAGATTCCATGTGGAGCACAGACAGCCACATGTYGGTATCTGTAAGACCATTACTCCTTATTATACCAGTTTAGGATTGAAAAAAATACATTATAGTTTGGCTTAATGTTACAAATTATTGAAGTTGTCATTCTACATTAATTTATCCTAAGTCTTCCAGGCTATTCCCTGTCTCAGATTAGCCAGTTATCCAGACCACACTTCACCTACYTCTGCCATCCTTGCATCACTACATGGGTTTCTTCCTGTCTCCTCCTTCAACCTGTGTCTCTCCTTTTCTACATCCATGCACACAAATAACACGGTGCTCAGGGAGCCCAAAAGCCAAGGCTCAAAGAATTAAGCAAGTTCTAACCAGATTTCCATCACTGACTCATTTGCAACCTTTAMTAAACTGCTTCACTTCCTCTCTAGCAGTAAAATGAGGAAAATTACATTCTTCCGCCTTTGTGATTCTTTTAGGRGTTGGTGATGGTAGATGCCCAGACATTTAAAATTACTAGGAAATTAAGTGATTTATAGGTAATAAACACTTTTACATGTCAGTTAATTTTTCATATTTCACAGCCTAAATTTCAAGAGCGGAGGAAAAAAAAGAAATATTTATCTCATTCAAGTTTACAAAATCCAGGTTCAAATCCCAAGTCCAGTATCCCCTATATTGCAGTATCCTTAGCTAAAGCAGCAGTTATTCTAGGCTGGTCTCCCATTTTCTCTTCCAGAGCTATTGCATTCTGAATACTAAGCAATTGGGATCACTTCAAGGGCTCAAATCTCAGTGTTTCAAAGGGAGCAATTTAAGTGAGCAAGCATATAATTCTCAAACAATTGTCTTGACCTCCACTACTCCTCTAGTTTCTTTCATATTGTGATTAGACATTAAAAAAAAACAAACCAAAAAATAAAAAACACACCCACAACAAAATTTTAAAAAAACTTTAATCTCTTGGCAGAGATAAGCATCAAGACTTTATTTCCAGAAGGAGGTTTTTGGTGGTGTTTATCAAGAARCACATAGATTTAGCTTTTGGTTATGCATCAAAGATCATGCAAATAGCTTCCTGCCTATGAAATCTACAGGGAAACTTCCAGGTACTCTCACTGCTTACATCCACTCTTCCCTGGTTTTTGCCTATGCTTCTTCAAGCATCACAAATTTCATGTAGGTCCGAGTGCTGCTTCTCATCTAACTACTTGCTATATTCTTAGTCACGATCCGAGCTGTAAGCCAACTCCTCATCTATGATATGCATTTGCTAAGTTCCCTAAGGCTCCAGCAGAATTAGCCACAAAGTCATTCCAGTGAAATGTGCAAGGAGACAGAGATAGATCTCAGTAACCACAGCTCTACTTACAGCTCTGCCAGTGGCACTGCTAGGGAGCAAATCAATAGTCACACGAAGTCCCCTTTTGGGCACGCAGTTGTTACACAACCTGCTTAAACATAAGCTATGAAAAAGACAGCAAAACCATCGTGATGAATAATGCTCAGAAAGGAATCTTTAATGTCATTTGGACTCTGCTCAGTTAGCTCTGCCCAGTATTTTGCTGGCAATTAAGCCACAGAGATGCAACATCAGGGTTCTTTCTGCTTCATAAATGAGGAATGGAGCCCACTTTTCACCCGACCAGTTGCAAGTTACAACAGCTGCTGGAAACAAAGAGCTCCAGCTCAAATTCTAGACCACTGTCAAAAAACAGCATATCCAAATCTGAACAAAACCAAAGTAGAGGAAAAAGCATATTTGAACATGAGGCTTTTTCCATACACTCCTTTCTTGGTAAATTGGAATTTTTTTCAAAATCGTCCCTAGCCACTGACTTCTCTCACTCTACRAAAAAAAATCTTGTGAGAGATTCTACACACAGAGCTGAGTACACCCCTGAACAAAAGGTACTACTTAAATTCTTCATTTTCTTCAGCCCATCTTTTCCTCTTCACAACTATTCACTGACTTGCAGTATGCCAGCTTCTCAGAATGAGTTGTGGGCTCAAGCACATTGCAGGAATCACATCCACCTCATCTGCTAAAAACTGAGAGAAAACACTGGGAACTCCAGTGCAAACGCCTCCATCCTGTGGTCCTCATTCAAGAACAGTGTCAACTCCTTTCACTTTTTTTTTTGCTTCCCAGACTCTGAGGTCATCTCTCCCTAGCCTATTTTTATCATCCAGCCACCTTACTTTCAAGGCACACAGAGGCACCCTTACTACACTTTAAGAAAAAATACCAGTCACCATCCTGTCTTCATGTAAGTCTTCTCTCTTTTCTGTTTCCTCAAAGTAGACTCACTTTGACTTTTCTCCTAACTGAACATGCACTGAAAAATAAAATCCTGAAAAAATTTTCTGTGCTGTGGTTTATTCTCCTTTCCCTAAGCTTTTCTGCAATTAACTTTATACAAATTATTGCCAGTTCAACCAATTATACATTTTTTTTTTTACTTCTGCATTTCTTCACCTCCACGCACATTCTCTCTCGCTTCAGCTTTACTCCATGTTCGCACAGGTCATTATCCAATAGGCTCTACTCCTACCTCATTCACAGCTTTCCTTGAAAAAAACTCTTCACTGCTTTTGCGTGTCCTCCAATCACAACCATAACCCTCACACTCAGATTGAGATTACTCTTTTTATCCCAGCACTGCATCAGTGCAAGATCATAAAAAAACAGACCTACTCTGCCAGATACAAATACTCCTTCAGCTTTTAGGACAAGTCTGTGCTATATATAGATTCCAAATCTAATAAAAAAAACCAACCATGGAACCGGATAACAATAGTGCTGTATCATCAAAGTGCACCAACTACTCCAGCTACTCATGCTTGAGTTGTTCAGAAACCCCCTCTAATCTTTCCTGTTATGCAAGGCTTCATGTTTGATAACCCCRAGAGGTACAGCTACACATCTCACTTCTACATATTTTTACTGCAAAATTCCCAGGCCATCTTTCTACATATGTAGTGCAAAGGAATGAGCCCACAAACCCAACAGATGGCAAAGCATATGTAACAAATGATAAAGATTGCTAATGCGTGTCTCCCACACACCTACCCTCTTTCCCCAGTTATGACTAAACAAACATAAGACAGATACTATGGATTACCAACATTTAATCACCATGGTACATCTTAGAGCTGCTAACCAAGAAAACAAAATAAAAGGATGCAGAAAGGTGAAGTTATCTGGAAAGAATGTGTCTGATGACACTCCTTATTGCAAGAAGTCTCCTTCTGAAATGGAACACTAGCAGCAACAAGCATTATCAATGCAACACCCAGTAGGCAGCTCAGCAAACCGGGCATGAAGTGGCCAACTTCTCTACTCAAGACTCTTCATCTTTTAATTCAGGCTCCCTCTGAGTCCTGTTGCCAGAATCCCCAAGTAAATTGTAGGACAAGAAGCAGAAGTTTGATTGCTTTTTTTCAAAGCTACACACTGTCAGTGTCAAAATCAAACCCCTAAGTTCAGAGCTGTCATTGTTATCCATCAGTACTGGGTGGTACTGTAGTCAAAACCTATCATAAGGGATACCTCCTTTAACATCTAAGGGGGAGAACAGTTTCTCCACTCTCAAATGAGTGACAATCTTTTCCTGAGCTGTACTTTATAATTTGCATTTTAGCTTTGCTCTTCTTTGGTTTTTTACCCGGGGTGGGGGGGGAAGTGCGAGAAGACAAAGGTTACCTTCCCCCAAACTGTAGCGTATTCGTACATCCCACGCGTACATTGTTTCCTTGTTCTCAAATCCCAGCATCACAACTTGAGAGAGACAGATGATTGCGAGAGTGTGATTCAAGCCCTCATAGGAGAGCCCAGGATCCAAGCCACAGATGTCTTCTAAGGTCATGCTGCTCCTCTCCTTATGCCCTTTTGCTCGTTCAGATTTATCCTTGTACACCAGCATGAGCAAACAGTCTAAAAGAAGCAAAACTGTCAGAKATGATGAGGCAGAGCACAGGCCATAACTAATTTCTCAGCACTCTGCTGCAAAATAAAGGTGCTTTAGACAACAGCAGAGTCAGCTCGATCAAGTCAATGTAAGGAACTTCGATTCCTTTACCCACCTCACCCCCAAGTAGCTTGTAGTCCTTGTTTTCAGGAAGCAAACACTGAAGGTATGTTTCAAGTAACCTGCAGGCTCAGAAATAAGGAAGCCAGTAATAAATCTTCCCTATTTTATTCATCAAATTTCAGACACTCTCCTGAGTCTGGCAGGGACTGACTCATTAATTCTAAACATTGGGAGTTATGCTAGGATAGCTGTTCACGTTACAGACTCTAAAGACCGTGAGGCTATTGTTGTCTGTATTTTCATTAGAACATACTGAACCACAAATGAAATTCTTACAGTAGTTCACAGATTACCCAACCACTAAAYGGCAAGCAGACTGYGCTGCAAGATTGTTACTGTCAGCTCAGGTTTCCCAGTTAAATGCTACACAGCAGCCACTGCTAAAAAGCACTATGTGCCACACATTCTTTTATTTATTTAKTTTTTTGTGTTTGCTTGTGTCACCGGTTGTTTTTAATCCCTACGCAGAGGTTTATTACACAGTAATTATGCAATGGAAGCACGCAGTTCWAGTGCCTCAGTGCCATGGGAAAAGCATATTTCACAAGCAAACCCAAAAGATAAGAAAAGGAGAGAGACTTCTCCTCCCATCTGCATTTATGACAAAAGTAGCCCTCTTTGCCATCACACAACACTCAGTTGTAGATGAAATTAATGGTCGATATCAAAGCTGCAACATCCACAGCTTAAGGTGAGCTACAAACCACCAAAGAGAAAGACCCCCATGCACCATTTTATAAATAATGGGGGGTGGTGCTGCCAGCCCCRTGAGGTGCCCTGCAGCTCTCGGCTGGACAAGGGACTGGCAAACCTCCACACAGATGAAAAATGACTGAAAGCCTGAACTGTCTGCTAACTAATGCAGAGCTTTGCATGGATCCCCAATTGTCTTTGTGCACCTGTTAGCAAAAACAGCTGCAACCACGATATTCAAACATTCTACAATACAGTTGTGTGCCTGAAGAAAGAACGACTATGGTTCACATACCAAGGAAAGCAAATCACCAGGGACTTTTTTAGTAAATCTGGCTAACTTAGCTAGAATAAAAATACTATTTTTGAGGAATAAACTACATTAGCATTTAGGCCCCCTCATCTACCGCCTTCAAACTTGGCTTACTCACGTTAGAAACTCAGGCCCATATTCCCAGCTCTAGATAGCAGCTCTAGGACCAACAGATGCACTTTCACACAGAGAAGTTTCACAGATTCAGATGTGATATAGATATTTAAGACACTAAAAAATTACTGTAACAACTCAGGGAACAAAGACTTGGGTCTGAAGAGCTTCAGTTACTAAGAAGCCTTCAGTCTATCCTCAAGAGCCTAGAAACGATGGCGTAATCCGTTCTGCAGCAATGAGAATTCATATTTTTTAAGTGTAGGCAACATTTAGCCCTGGAAAGATATACTTTTGGGCCCAAATGTTTTCCCTGTTGGGAACAGATGGGGAAACCTGAAGCCTACTTTTTCCCTCTGCAGCAGTAAAACATCAGCTCTGTGTAACATTTTCAATTTCCCCTTCAGAAGCACGGAAACGATCTTTTTTTTTTTTTTCCTTTCCTTAATTCAAAATGTCATTTTATTTTTAAATTGAAGTGATATTTTCTGTCAAAACACTGATCAAAAATAACTACTGAGCCTACAATGCCAGCTTTTTTTTCTTTTAGAGCCAGCAATTACCCTCAGGAAATAATAAGTTCCAAAAAAAAAATTTTTTTTAAAAAAAAAATGCATTTTGAACGGGCACCAAACTCAATGGCTGTGCCTTGAAAAGTCACTTTTCCCGTTGTTTTCAGCCAGCGCAGGAGCTCGCCCCGGGGCCGGACGCGGCGCCCGGGCAGCGCGGCTTCGGTGCAGCCCCGCCGAGGCCTCTCCAGGCACTCGCCCCAGGGAGCCGGGCAAGCTCCGGGCCCCGTCCCCATCGCCGGGCCCCTCTTACCTGCCACCGGGGAGGGCTTGCGCAGCACCAGCCACCTGCTCTTCCACTGCAACGAGAGGCAAAGGGACAGGGTTAGCCGGGGCCGGGCAGGGGAGAGCGGGCTCTCTCCCCTCCGGGCAAGGGGGCGGCGGTCGGGGACCCCCGCGGGCCGAAGGGGCGCCGGGAGCGGGGACCTTTTTTCCGTCTCTCAACTTGACGTGACCCTCCACCACCACGGAATCCGTCATCTTCAGTCATGATTCCGGACAGCTGCGCCGGCTCGCTGCGCCCGCCCCGCGCTCCGGCCGGCCGAGGGGTCACTTCCAAAATAGCTTTATTAGGGCGGGCGGCCAGCGCGGCACTGCCTGGCCCCCGACCTGCCGCCTAGGAAAGGGGGTCCGGGAACGGTCTCGCTATTTCTTTATTCACGTATTTTACTGTGGAGTTGGGTGTTTTGATTTTTTAATTCCCCCCCCCCAGGGTTTCAGAGCGCGAGGCGCGGGCCGGGGCACCCGGAGCGCCGCAGCCCCGCGCAGGCCGCCTCGGCGGAYCCGCTTCGGGCGCGACCCCCGCCAMATCCGGCTCCGGGCTTTGCGGCCGACCGCGGGGGCAGCCCCGCTGCGGGCTTTGCCGCCTACCGCGGAGGCTGCCCCGCGCCCGGGCGGCCGGAACGCCCGGGCCGGATTGCCTTCGCGGAGCGGGTCCCGCCTCTGGCCGGGCAAAACACCCCTTACGCACCTTCCTTATTCTGCCCAAATTTCACTTTTCAAAATATAATTACAGCTCTTCTTGGCTACCAGAAGACACAGCCAACTACCCCAGATAAAAATACTCTTCTCGCCTTTTTTTTTCTTTTCTTCTTTGCAATGCAACTGTCACAAGAGATAACAACCCGCTTACACCAAACCCAGAGCAGCTACAATTAATAGAATATGATGTGTTAATGATGTCCTCAGATTTATTTCCACGAGAAATGGACTAATTAGAGTCCATTATTCCAAAAATACTCCTGCTGCATCTTATTTGATGGTAATTGGTTCTGCAGCTTTTTTTTAAACAGCACTACAGCACATTTTTCTTTCAATAGCATAATGGAAGGGGTTTTTTTTAGATGTTTGCATTTATTTCTTCCCTTTGAATCGGTCAGTTTGCATGGAATAATATACAATTTAATAAAACCATCTTTTAAGTGTGTTTCATAATTAGGGAAATGTTTGTTCAACTACCTTTGCATTCAATTCAATTTCAATATGGAGTTAGGAAAAATACCAGCTAAAAATTAACTAGAACATTTAAGCTGGACTTTCATTTTAACCAAAGTGATAACCACTTAAAGAGGGTGAAAAGTAGGAAGAATGAGTTTCCATGGTGTAATGCTCAACAGGAGGGCATGAGGCAGAATGTGCTGGAGTGCCCTATAGGAATGTGACCGATGTCAGGGGTGTGAGAGGTCAGGCAAGGACGTCTCCCTTAAGCTAGACATTTCCTTGCCACCACTACTCTGGGTTTGTGCATTTAATACAGTGCCAGTCACCATACAGCTGATGCTCAAATGATTTTAATTTAGTTCCACCAAGCCAATGCAGTAACAGCAGACAAGCTGCTTTGAAAGCCACAATTTAATTTTAATGCAAAGTATTCAAATGAGTATCAACTGGAGACTTGTTATTTAGACCTTTGAGGGCAGAAAACATACCAGTATATTTTTTAAAAACGTGTTATTGTTTGTACTGGTGTTGCAGCATAGGTTTTGAAAACGGGACAGCTGAAAAAACTACACAAATTGTCAGAAACACCAGTCTAACACCTTTCCTATCAAACAGCCACCTTCTTTACTGCAAGAGAAGACCAAGAGACTATACGTAACACAAAACTACAAGATCAAAAGTGTGCACTGTGTGGATGGATATTAATTTCAAAGTGAAACTGAAGTCACTGAACAGATATAGATTCAGAATGGCTTAAGCTTTGAGTGGAAACCTGTTCCTGATGAATCCCTTCCAAAGAAGAGCAAATAGTTCCTTCATGCTGATGCAGTCCTTGTCTTTCAGCAGCAGGTACAGTTAGTCTTGTTATTCGGTCGCACTTATTTCAGGGAGTTAAGCAAGCCAGGCTTGTACTGCAAATGGCCAGGAAGGCAGAGCCACACAACAAGAGTCTTCAGCTTGTTTTGGAATCAACAGGTGGATCTCAGTTTTTCAAGCTTGTGTCTAGTACTTCAGAAAAACAAACTAAAGGCTTTGATCTTAGGATTCACAGTATTCATAGCTGAAAAACATATCCAAGCTCTTACATCTG
The DNA here is from genome assembly GCA_018881555.1 of Amblyornis subalaris. Classification (NCBI taxonomy): domain Eukaryota; kingdom Metazoa; phylum Chordata; class Aves; order Passeriformes; family Ptilonorhynchidae; genus Amblyornis; species Amblyornis subalaris. The sequence continues at coordinate 4,404,128 of JACAXG010000056.1, read as the reverse complement.
TCTGCTGGAAATCTGTGTGACACTTGCATGAAACTGGGAGCACCACCAGCTGAAATTTATCTTTACGGAGAGATTTTCAGATGCCTTCCAGCACAAAGTGTTATTTCATTTTTCTACCAGCTCTCAACCTGTAGAACAACCTACAGAGGAATTCAGAGATTTTATTGTAACTTATACATAACAAACTAAGTCCAAGAAACAGAGGTTAAATGTTTTTATTGAACGGTTTACATCATTTATCTAGATTAGCATTGTTGTATATTTGTACTTACACAAATTCAGGTTTTGGTTATTTTTCCGTACAAAATTTCTTTTAATTGCAGATATCGTTCCCCACTACTAAGAAACACATGAGGACACTGCCAGTACTGTAAAACAAAACACGTATCTGAATATCTAGGCACCACTTTAAAATTCTATTATCTTAAAGCACAACTGTGCTTGAAACACTTAAGAGAGTTCATAAATGTTCGCTACCAGGGAAGAAATACATTTCACATCAACACTTCAAATGTACTCATCTGACATGGCTAAAGGGTCCCTGTAAAAAAATTTTGAAAAATAAAAGAAAAAAAGAATTTTCCATTCTTTGTCAGATTTTTTTTTGTTGAATCATTTTCTGCCTGTTTTTGCTAACACAGCTGAGTCCATGGCCTCTAAACAGCTATATATTATAATAAATTCTTTGATCGTTTCCATAACAATTCCATAGATCACAATAGTAAAGTCTATGTTTTATGATATCGCCAACTCCCCAAGGAAAATGTCAAGCTGCTCCCCCAGTTATCCAGTTGAAAAATCTGTTACAAGAAACCTCCTTTCTGAATTATCTAAATAGTTGAACAGTTTGTTAGTACAAAGTCTAAGACATCTTCAAAACACTGTCAAATTAAAGAAACGTTTAGGGATTTATCATCAAGGTGAAGTATTTCCATTGCTATCCTCAGGGCAAGGACCAGATCACAGTCTGCAAAGGGTCCTGGCTGTATCGGCCTAAATCATGTGCTCCAACTTCCAACATTTTTCAGCAAAAAATGAGCTCTCAAAAAGTGTTGCATTAACCTTGCTGGAAAACTGCACACCAGATTCCGCAGAGCTCTGAGGCACATTCCTGGTTTTACRTCAGTGGAACATAGAAATATGTTTATATAAAAATATGCTTACATGTTTGGTTCAAACAAAACCTAAATCCTCTGGTTTCTTTCCCCAGAACTGCTTTGTTGCAATTAGCTGAGGAGCAGCGTTACCTACATTGTTCTATTGGTGTCGCTTGACCTGAGCTCCAAGAGGTCGCTTCTGAGGGAGAGGGAATTCCATTTTTGGTGCTCCTCCTGTTTATTTTTTTATCTCATCTTCAAATACAAGGACAATGTTGTTATGGGTTGGTTTAGGGGATGACAGCTCCACCAGAAACCGCAAAAACACATCAAATCACTTTTTGTGTAATCCACCAAGCAGACAGAGAGCTGTAGATTTTTGTGCACTGTCTTGACATGTTTGGGGTTTTTTTATTAAGACAAAGTCGTGTATGTTGAGTAATCCACAGCCCTAGAATGCTTGATCAAGGCTGCTGACATCAGATGGAGCAGGCCTACTTTTGGTGGTCTGGCTAGGAATTGCTAAGAATTACCATGACAGTTTTCATACCAGCTTATAATAAAATATTTATGCCACTTTAATGAGACCAAAAGACTCTTGAACCCTGCTTCAAATGCTAGCATATTTAACTGTTCAGCTAGTTTTTCGGGGGGCTATTTTCTCATTAACCCACTGGACGTAGTTTGTCACTCGTGTGTATACTCCAGGTTTGTTGACTCTGCCACAGCCGTCTCCCCAGCTGATAATTCCATAGAGGTAAGAGATGTCATTTTCCTCACAGGCCAGAGGTCCGCCAGAATCTCCCTGTATTAAAAGTAAGTAAAGATTATGTAATTGGATGGAAAGCAGTCAATCAGTTTGGGAAAATCCTAAAATAGAAATGTTTGCACATGAGATTTAAACCAAAAAAAAAAAAAAAAAAATGGAAGCAGCAGTTTACTGAAGTTTCATTTTACAAAGCTTTTTTAGTCATACTCCTAATAGAATGGTGGATTTTTTTAATTACACATTAAACAAAAGTATCAAAATATTGGATTTTGTTTAAAAATATTAAATTCTTTTAGATCCAGACACCTACTGAAAAGCACGGTTGATTTAGATAATTTTCCGTGGGATTAAGCAAGTCTTTGAGGTTTGGCACCATTGTAATACTGGCCCTGCGTGGATGGGTTACATGGGTGCATTTGGAGAGTTTCTCAAAGCAGTTTACTGCAACTCGCAGAGAACATGTGAGTTTTGGAAGAAAGGTGTTGCATACAGACACACTTTTCCAGGTGACTACGGGATGCTATCATTTTATGTGGCATACAAGGTTTTTGCATCTGTGGAATCTGATGCTCCTGAGCATTTAGCTTTTCATTAAAACCATAAACCAGAAAGCAACTACAACAGAGTAAATTTGAAACACTTCTACTTATTTTAAACCTTTCAAACATTCAGGACAGGGGGTATTATTATTATTATTATTATTATTATTATTATTATTATTATTATTATTACTCTTAGACTGACTTTCTACAGAAATTAAAATGTTAGAAATGAAAATTGTGACCTAATAAATGATACTGGTGAAAGGAGCCACCACTCTAATTATTTGAGACCAAGGAAAAAAAATTTTTTTTCCCTATTTCAAAAGAAAATTGCTTGAGAGCAAAATATGTGGGAAAATTGTGTTGCCTTTATACTAGAAGATTTATCTGATAAATGAGAGACATCAAATGAAGTCTTGCACCTGAGATCAATTTACTTCTCTTGCTTATTTGCTTATTTTCACACCTAGTCTCATTGATTGCAGTTTTGGCATCAGTGCACTGATTAGAAAAAAAAGCTTCCAAGAAAATCCTTTAAAAATAATCAAGAAAAACACATTATCTACTTGAACCTTCCTGGTCTTGGAATATTTTTATACATAACAGATGGTTTACAGGTTAATATCCTAAGCGTATATTAAAAAAACCCAGAGGTCAGCTACATCTTTTGTGACATTAAGAGGTCTACATTATTTTTCCTCAGACCACACTACACGTCTGACAAAAGGGAAAAATGAATTATGGATTCACCAATAATGATTTCATGTCATGAGCACTGTTCTTCAGCAACATCTGTGACTCTAAATCGCTGTTTCCCAGACTTTGCGATTCTCTCCAGACCACTTGTCTTTGTGCAGCTCCTTTCTCCTTCCCTCCACTTTCTTCTTGCTCCCTCTCATTCCTGATCTCTGTTTTTCCAGGGCAGGGAGAGAGAATCAGCTGTAATGCTGCCTCTTGTATTTGCCCTTGCTGGGTAAGGCAAGGGGAGCTGGGCAGGCAGGGTGGTTTGTGGTTTGTGGCTCGTGTGAACACTTGCAGCCACTGACTGCCACCAGTCCTCAGCCCCGGCCTGGAAACCTTGAGCCACTGCTGGCTGCTGCCATTTCACTCTAGGCACCTTTCTTTGGATATGTTTATGATCTCTATAGGGCTTCTAACACACAGTATACATGACATTCTTTGCGTCATTTAATCTCACTGCCAACTGTTAGCTGTGTGCTGCCTTTTCATGAATTTATGCTAATAGAGCATAACCCTCCTCCTTCAAAATGAACTGTAGATAAAATCTGAATTTTTATGTAAGGAATAATCTCATCTTTCATTTTAAGAAGTCTCATCTATCACCACAACAATTCTGCATCCTTATTCAGAGCCAAGGTGTGACATAATTCAAAGCAGTAAGAGCACGAGGTCATTCCCTGAAAGACAGGGGTTACATAACACAGTTTCCAACTGACATTCTACACCATTCAGTCACATCCAGTATAGAAACCTCACCTCCTTCCTCCAAACCTCACCACTGCTTCTCACCTCCTACCCAGGTGTCCTTATTTTCCCTCAGGCAAGAGGCTCTGGGATTTGGCCTCACACAAGTTCATGCTGGTTTTCCTGCCAGTACATCCCTGCCAGCACAGCCCTGCTAGCACAGCTCTGCTAGCTGGCCAGCAATCCATTGCCACCACCTTCAGGCTCAGCCAGGAGCTAGAGCAACACACTCTCCAGGGCATAGCCACTGCCTTATGTGAAGGTAGGAGGAATATAACCCCCTGGAGCCCTTCTGTAGAGCTTAATTGACATGGAATAGGTTAAAAAATGAAGGTAGAAGGAGTCACAGAAAGTTTTTTTCTTTAGAAACACTGTAATATCAAAAGTAAGAATTGTAACACTGCAACATTTCTGGCCAAAATATACCTTTCTATCATCTACCTAGACATGACACACAGCATTACCTGACAAGCATCAGATTTGCTATCGAAGTAGCCAGCACAGAACATATTTTCTGTGAGTTCTGCTCCATAAATTTCAGGACTTCTGCATTTCGCCTCAGGAATAAGAGGAACCAGTGTTTCTTGCAGGACATCTGAATAACCAGTAATATCTTTAAAAAATTCCCAGAGAAGAAAAGAAGGTCATTTTTACAGAACGTCAAGAACATTGAAACATGAAAATACAAGGCACAATACAACATATAAACACATTTAACACCTCTAAGTAATATTCATGTTGTGGATGTCTTTAAAAGATAACAATTTTTATAGTGATCATTTTCTGATCCTCGAGGCAGACTCCATGCCCTTTAAAATTACAGTATGCCATGTTCAGACATTAATCCACTTACCTAGAGACTAAAGAACTATTCCAGCACTCCTGTCCTCTCCTCTTTACAGATGTGCTAATAAATCACTAGTTTATCAAAGGCTGCATTACCTGTTTTTGGTTTTAGACCACACACATAGACTAGGACATTTGCTCATACTACATCTCTTACCAAAATGAGACAGCAGCTCCTCAATCCTTCTCATCTTCTACATATGTCTCTGCTACCTCCACATTGAAGCAGCATGGTCAAGCCTCATAATCCTGAAATTCCTCCTCTGAAAGGATGGGATGGATTTTTCCACCTTTCCCAAGCTGGATGTAAGCACTTCTTAGCCCAAAGTCTATCTGGTCCCCTCCTATAGATGTTTTCAAAGTTTCTTGATGGTGAAGTTAAAAATCCACTTTTTCACTGACTAGTAAATGGATTGTTTGGTTTGCAGTCTTTGATACATACCTGGAGAAACCAGGGGTAGGATTCACTTGACTAAGGTCGTTGGCCCTTGCAAAATATTTTACCAAACTCTCAATTGTATAACATATACTTGAGCATTATGTTCTTATCATCATCATTTTTTTCTACAGACACCAGCTCTCGTTTTACTCACTCTCATGCCTGTGTCCCCATCCAGAAATCTGACATTTCAACTGGTCAGGGAAAACAGTGTTACTTTCTGGCAGGCAGATGGGCTGAACAAACTGGGACTTGACAGCACAACGTTGGCCATTCTTCTTCAGCTTAATCAAAGCTGCAAAACAGAAAACACAGGAGGAAGAAAGTGACTGTTCCCTTTCTTTAATGGGATTGGCAGTAATGGGTCTCAGATACAAATTTAATTATCCCCTAAGCCTCTCTTAATTAAGATATTTCAATCAAAGACAGACAGACTCATCTCAACAGCACCTGATTTCACAGCAAATTGAAGGCTGAAACATTCAGCTACTCCCCTTGTGGGAATATTTATTTTATGCTATGCTCACTGAGCAGATTTTGCTTCACTGCCTCTGTAGAGAAGAGGGAAGATAAAAAATACATATGTCTCCTCCCACCTTATAGTTAAATAACAGTGACATATCCCCAACTTTCAGCTGAAATAAGTGGGATGTGCAAGTACTCACTGCTTCTGAAAGCCTGGCCACTGGCCTAATTCCAATTCCATTAAAAAAATTAATTACTCCAAGAGCTGGTGTATTTCCTGTTCTGTTATCACTGAGTTCAGCAAAATTCGAGATCTTGAAAATTAAGGAATAAAAACCCAGGATATTTCAAAACCAAGCTTCTGAAAGCCACAAAGAATTTCATAACCTGCTCAACCTCTACTAACCAGTCATGGAGCTGAAAACACTGTGAATACAAAGCTGTGCAGCATCATGAGATTGACACTGAAAGATTTCAAAAGTTGGTTCCCCCATAGCAAATCTCTTTCATTTGCCTGTAGAGCAGCAAAGGAGTCTCTGTACTTGGTGGAACAAGAGCAGCATGTTGGTTCGGCTACACCACTCAAAGAGAGCAGAGCTGAGGTAATGTGGACACACCTATTACACCTTCTCATCAGGCCTTTTGGAAGCTCAAGGTTTTGTGAGCACAGCTGTGTGGAAAGCAAGGGATCCCACTGGATAATCTTATTTCTCTACTGACTACAATATCTGGCCTTGATGGAACGTGGAAAGAGTATCTCAGAGGCTGAGAAACCCACACAAACCTTGCTCCAGCACTCAGCACCTTGCTCGTCCTCACCCTCCTTCTCTTCCCCACCAACTCTGCTGTTTCAGAATCCCTCAAATTTCCTAGCAAACACTCCTGTGGTAGCTGCTTCCTTTAGAAAAGTGTTTTCAGCAGGAAACACCTCTTGTGCTGCATCAGTAGAAATCACTGACTGGACAGAACATGCCCCCGCATCTTCCCCCGCCCCCAGTTTCTGCCTGCTTGGCTGTTTCCACAATTGGGCTCATCTTAGGCACTCCATATTCAGCCCTCTATTGGGACACAGCACACTGCTGAGGCATGCCTAATTTCGGGCTAATTTAAAAAGCTATGAGATCTCAGTGTCACTGGTGGTTTACACCAGGATATTTCAGAGCAGAGTAATGCCTCAAATCGGGTTCATCTCCTGGTACGCTGTGACGGAGCTCCCACCAACACAGAATTTGAATGCTTTTTGCTAAAGAGTAGAAAATATTCACCATCTGGGAGCAAAAAAAAAGCCAGTGCATGCCTGACCTAAAATATTCCCAATGTCAGGCTATTAAATAGTCTCACAGACAAAGTGCTCACACAGCTTGAGACCTTGGGGTGGCATGACACCTTTCACAAGAGCAGATGAGAAAATAAGAAGTAAGTTGCTGTTCCATTGTCATTCTGACTAATATTATAAGGTCAATCAGAAGGGCATTTAACTTCTGAGGGATAAGACAGTCAATTTTTAAATCTATCTCAGTGTAAAAGATGATTCTTAGTATCACAGATTTTCAGAGCAGATGGGGTTATTATATTCATCTAGTCAGATCCTTTATACAATACAGACAATAGAATTTTACCAAATAATTCCTGCATCAAGCCTACAGTTTCTGGTTCAGTTGAAAAATGCCTAATCTCACAAAGACTTGAAGTGATGATGAATCTGCCACACATCTAGGTAAATTGCTCCAAAGGCTAATTATCATAATTATTTAAAATTTGCAATTTATTTTTCATCTGAATTTGTCTAGCTTTCAGATGCTGTTATAACTCAGGTAGAGCTAAGAACCTTCTGCATTCAAAAGCCTCTCCTAGTATCTATGATTTTTCCACTATGAAGACGGTTTTGAACAGACCAACTAAACTTGCAACTAGGTTGAGTAAATGGAAAATAAAACTGTAGGAACAAAAATACTCACCAATATCATGGTCAATAGGATTGAACACGGAATACTGAGGATGCAAGATGTATTTCTCTATTTCAAAGGTCTGTGTTACATCAGTTGTTTTATTAAATATTTGTTGACCCAGAACTACTCTAATAGTGGATTTTGGTGGACTGTAATACAAAAGAGAGAACAAGCAGTTCTGTGATTAGCAGGACAAATGCAGCCAATTTTCCAATGGCTGTGTATCCTATGAACCATTATAACCTCAGCCTCCCATCATGTCCCTGTCCAAGGAAAAAGATAACTAACGTTACAGTGAGACCCAGGGTCTGTGGGTCCTGATTAGCCTAATTAAAGGCTGCTGCATCTTCACCAAAGGAAAAGGCAAGCACAGGCACGGCTGCCCAGCTGCTGTCTGGCTACCAAGCATCTTTAGGGGCTGTAAGCACTTCTTCTAGAAACTTAACTGAGTCAAATTCAACCAGGCTTTGCCAATGAGTACAATTTGGGAATAATCAGGAAGTATTTAGAAAAGGCAATATATTCTCTGGCTTTGAAAGCAACAGAATTCACATTTCACTCTTGTTTTAAAACCGATTCAGTCTACATCTGCATAAGTCTACAATGAATTTAGTTAGCAGTGCCTTCAACACTGGAACACTCCTGTGTTTTGTTATCCAGTGCAGACGTAGAAAATATCTGCCGTCACACATCGTGCACAGATGCAGAGTGGTTTACATCACTGCAGTTTCCCTGGTTGTGTTTCTGTGCCCATCAGATACCAAAATACCATGGAGCCTCCTCCAGTACTGAGTACAAAGCAATGACCAGCAGCCATGGACTTAAAGAAGAGAGATGCTGGCTAATTGCAATGCACAGAGACAGCAGCAACCCTGCAACAAGAACTAGGCTTACGGGTAACAAAGGAAAGGGCAAAGTTTATTTTGTATTACTGGAATACAAGAAGACAATAAAATGTTCTTTGATCAATATGTAAGGCCATGATTTTCTCAGTGGTTTTGCTGTAGTAAATCAACCTCCTTGAGAATCAAATTTTGAGTCTGTAAAACAGTTGAAGTTCACTTTTTGGAACAGTATTTAGAATAGGTTTTAGAAGTGCTGAATGGTTCTACTATGACTTACAGATGGTTCATTCAGGAAAAGAAATAAAATAGGAGGGCTTGCAGAAAAGGAAAAAAAATAATTGAGCTGCACAGGTATCTATTGTCGCCTAGTGGAAAACAGTTGGAATTGTGACTACCAGAGGTACTAAACAAACAGAAGAGAGCAAATTACAATGCAGTAATTATGTAAAATCTGTACGTACCAAACGACCAGCTGGAAGTGGGTGGAAATGTCCTGAATAGCTGCCAAAGTTAGTAGCTATTTCACAACATTTGAAAAACAAATGCATTGTGGCTTAAGCTCCAAATGCTTCAGTACAGCATTCACAGTGGTATTATTAGCTCTACAAGCTATCAGTGTATGTATTCTGGCACAAGGTTTTCTGTTTCTTTTGGCTTCTTTACTATGCAAAGGAACAATGTGTATGAAATGATGTAATATTTTTCCTTTCAATGTGATCAAACTGAAATCAGAGAAAGTGTTCAACATTTGCAGAAAATTAAGTATTTAGAATAAAGAGTATCCTATAATCAATATTTTTTSCAGTGTCCTACAGGAGAAAAAAAATATGTCTCAAGGAAATCAGCCTCAAAAGTTTGACAGTTTCGTTCTTCCGTGTGGCTTTTTGTAAAGTTCAGCCCACTCTATTTGTGTCAACCAACAGTAATTTATTGTCTCCAATAAATCATTGCTTGGCTGTCTCAGCCTTTCTGAACAAAACACAGCAGTGAGCATAGTCATCTCTGTTATATCTCARAACAGGCATAAACATTCAAAAAGGTAACCCAGAAGAGGATAAATACCTCTATCCCCCTGCAAGTTCTTGTGCATGCAATGTCCTATTTTATGTCCTGCTTCACCCTACTTGTTTCCTTCAGTCAGGGCATTTAGATTCTTTGAGACTCCTTAAGGAACAAGATGAGATTATAATACTCCAAGCTATTTTTTAGGTCATGAAGACCATTCAAATTGCCAGAAATTCCTTTTGGAATATAAAAGACATTGATCTTTTATTATCTCATCTTCTCTCTTACTTGTTTCAGTTCAGGTTTGTTGTGAGGACCCGCTGTCACCTAAGGGGTGAGTTTACCTGTTAGCAAAGCAGTGTGCTGCTGACACAACCCAACAAGTCTGAACCAGGCTTCCACCGCAGAAACTCTCTCCAATATATATAGCTGCTGTCCAGGGATGAGATCCAGGCAGAGATGAAGATCCCCCAACAATCCTAGGTCTCACAAAACTTCTTTTTTTATGTCTTCTTCCGCATGGTCTTTTGGTAACTGCAGAACTGTCTACTTTGTCTGGAACTGGTGGTCTCCTTTCCCTGATTACTGAGATAAAAAGGGATATGGCATCAGACTATAAATCCTTGTGATTCCTGAGAACTGTAACTTTTATGGAAATCTTTAAAAGGAGGGTTCATTAAATCATGGAATTGCAGAATGGTTTGAGTTGGAAAGACCCTAAAGACCATCTATTCCAACCCCCTGCCATGGCAGGGACACCTTTCACTAGAACAGGTTGTTCAGAGCTCCGTCCAGCCTGGGCTTGAACRCTTCCAGGGATGGGGCAGCCACAGCTTCTCTGGACAACCTGTGCCAGTGTCTTACTCCCTTCCCAGTAAAAATTTCTTCCTAATAKCCAACCTAAATCTACCCTCTGTCAGTTTAAAGCCATTACCCCTTGTCCTGTCACCACAGGTTCTTGTCAAAAGTCCCTCTTCAGCTCTCTTATAGCCCTTTTCAGGCACTGAAAGGTTCTGTAAGGTCTTCCTGGAGCCTTCTCTTCTCCAGGCTGAAYATTATCCTTAAACATTSACATCCAACCRAATTTTATTCAGTTCCTCAGGAGACTTGCAAGACAGAAAGCTCTGCCTATTCCCAACACTGGCTGCACTAATGTACTAATGCAGCTTAAATGCACCTTGAACATTCCCAGACACTGTTTCATTTACCAATACAAATTCAACCCTCCCGTTATGCATGATACATCTTCATTTTTAGATTCTGGACTGAGCTTTGCCATTGAGATACAAGGACAAGGAACATGTTATAAACCARCTTTTCAAATTACAACTCTTCTAAAGGTCAGCTTCAACATTATTAACAAGTAAATATTATTTGAGGGAAAGAACGGAACCTTTAGCTTTTGGAATTAAATACTATGCCTCATACATCTTGAGGATGCAGACCTCTCATGGCTCACAGTGGCTGTTGCCTTCTGATAAGAAGACAAGGCGACTTGGTTTCAAGAGTAGCACGGCAGCTCCGCTTACTCCGTGGCCACTCGGGCTATGGACACACAGAACACCAATGTGGTGGATGGTCAAAATGGCATTTATTATCTTATCTCATGAGGTTAAATAGTCGAGGGGCTTTACTACGTCAGGAAAAGGGGACTGTGGGATAGCTGGAGTTAGTAAGGAGTGGAAAACTACTGAGGTTAGAGGGGTCTGCATGCTCTTATCACAAAGGAATGAAGGGAGGTGAGATTCCTTGCTGCCCCTGCTTTCCGTTACATCGCGTGATCTTCCGTCCGCCTGTCCCTTTCTACCACACTTCTCCTTCCTTTTTTATAAATGAATGAGGTAGTTATAGATATAGGYACTGAAGTGAGGTAGTAACTTAACAAGGAAAAGGGGTTTGGTACACCTGAGTAGATCTCGCAAGGCGAGTTTGAAAAGCCTTGCGACTGACAGTGTTTTTATTAGGGTTTTATAGTATTTGTTGGTGGCTTAAAAACAGAATGTTGGCTTGTTCTAGACGGGTTTGGATAAAAGAGACTAGTTTGTTCAGCAGGTATGGTCTAAGGGTAAAAGTTAAAAGTAACATTGTCAATGGACTTATCAAGGTGGAAATTAGTGTGGTGAACCATGGTGATCGGTTGAACTAGGACTCAAATTAGCTCTGTTGGGCTTCCTTGTCTTTTTGTCTCTGAGCTAGTCTATCTTGGAGTTTTGCCATGGAGTCTCTGACAACTCCTGTATGATCTGCATAAAAGCAGCATTCCTCCTTTAGGGCAGCACACAGACCTCCTTGTTGCATGAACAGGAGGTCTAATCTTCGCCTGTTCTGCAGGACTACTTCTGAAAGTGAGGAAACTGATTTCTCTAGAAAGGAGATAGATTTCTCTTCCGTCCGCCTGTCCCTTTCTACCACAAGTGGCACATTCCCTTTCCTGGGCCTGTAATTCCCAGAGTGATGACAATTTGTACCAAAGCATCAGTCATTTCGGACACCTTGCATGTTCTACCAGAAAATTCGGGGATATTGGCATGATTATGACTAAAAACAGTAGTATGACACTGCTGCTATTTCAGGMCAAGAATCACAGATTGTATCACAAGTCCAAAAAATGCAAAAGAAGCCTGTTGTTTATACCAAACAGTAAAATATTCAACACTCCTGGGAACGGTAGAACATTCAAAATTATGCAGTGAAAGCTTGTTGTAGTATCAATAATTCTTCATTCATTCATTCATAACATGGAGTTTAAGAAAGCCTTTACATACCACAAACTGGAATGTCACAATACGCCCAAGACAAACTGTTGTCCTTCATGATGTAACACCATGGCTTATCATCATCATCTGGATTTCTAGTTAGTTCAGGGAAAGAGGGAATTACAAGCATTAACCACAGTGTTTTTCCAAGCTTCCCAAAGGTTTTCTGCTTTTTCCTCTTACAGCATGCAGAGGACTGACAGGATTCTCAGATTTTGAGCCATCTGACAAAGTGCTGAAGCACCTGCTAACCCCTACAAGGGTGAGCAGCCTTTCAATAGAATTCTTTTTTTAAAACTAAACAAGGCTAAGGTTCTCTAGGACCTGAAACACAGACACGACTAAACACCTGTAAAATTTGCCTACAAGTATTTGGATGCATGAGCACGTTCACAGCGTTTAACTACAGCCCACACTGAAGTGCTCTAACAGATACCAGCTCAGCTATTTTCAGAACTAAATCCCATGGGAGACATTCTTGTTTTAGGTTATTTTTTAGGCAAGGAGATTCCAACACAGGTAGATTYGTAGAAAATCCATAACAAGAATAGCTAGCAAAAATGAATTTGCAAAGCTCAGGTTCACATTCCCTGGAGAGTCTGCGGAAATGMAAGACTACCTCAAGAAAATATTGTATTCCTCAAAAAGAAAAGGAAAAGGAAAAAAAAAAAAAAAAGGAGTATTGGAAACCATTTAGCCCTTTGTTACCTTGGTGTTAAGCAGGTTTTGAGTTGATTCCATTATGGCTTCTCTGTGGTACAGCCTAACTGTTTGTACCAATGCCTTATAAGTAACCAGAAATCTGCCCAGTTTACTCCTTCAAGAATGTAGGGGGACTTTGAAGACCCAGAGACATCTTTATTAGACCAAGAAAAATAGACAAGATAACTCAAGGCTCCAGATAAACAGCAATTCTAATTTCAATTGGATTTATCACAAGCACTGTCTGTTATTGTAAGGTTCTTCCATAATTTTTTTCTTTTCCAATCTGACTGCTCTTCAGAAAAAGATTAGAGCACTTTCAAATTCTCAGAACTGAAGAAGCAACACAGGTTGAGTCATCTTCCGCCAACAATGTTTCTAAATTAGACTATTTGAAGAAGAAGATATCTGCAGGATTATATAGTGCAGCAGATATCCCCAGAAATTGTAACAAGCTGACAAAAAAGTGAAAAGCTTTTCTTCTCAGCTCTACAGAACATGAACACATCAGCTCCTACACCATTTTGTTCTCTGCATTTCAAATCTGAAAGTGAGTATTGGGCATAAATGGTGTAAATCAAAGGGCTCAAGTTTTAGCCAAGCATAAAATATATGCCAGATAAATTGCCATGCTGTGCTGGGACACCATAAGTCAAATACTGAAATGTTTGCATGAGGACCAAGCCATGGAAAGCAAGGTGGGAGGGTTTAAAGGAGTGGATAGGAATTGCTTATTGTTAGTTTGTGTTAGATAGAGAAGAGCTACTTTCAGCATGCTGCATGCTTTTTATCATCAAACAAATTAGGAAGTGCAGTACATTCTGATTTTCCTGAAATACTGGTCTAAGTTCCATAAAAAAAAACAACACACACACACACAAATAAGCAATCAAGCAAGCAAACAAAAGCTTAGTCATCAACCAGTAATTTATGGAGGATCATCTCAAGTTTGACGGGCTTAGCATTTGCTCATCTCGAGGATGAGAAATGTTCTCTCTAAATAGAAACATTTCCTTTATTTGTGGATATCCATTGAGCTCATGGATACCTCAGAAACAGGGGGAACATAAGGTGACCAAGGAGAAGGCACAAACCTATATAGCACAAGCTATTTTCATTATGGCTCAACAGAAAACTTCAGCAGAAATGTAGTTTATCAATGAGTAGTTCAATCAAAATTGAAACACTGTGAAATCTTGTTTGGCAATAGTTTTGCTTTGTAAGAAATCCAAGAAATAAATATGACGTCTCATTTCAACAATGTTTAAATATAGTGCTTTTATTTTTCATTTTCAAAAAACTTTTCTCTTTTGAAAATGTTTTCCTTTATGATACGTCTTTCACAAGCAAAGAATAAGAAATTAAATTTAGCCATTCCAATTTGGCTACTGCATTGATTTCTCCTTTTGGATAGTCATTAATGAACAATTTCAAGTTTTCCACTATGGTCTCATTTGAAAAAAAAAAAMAACACACTACCCAGGGGAAAAAAGGACCTGCAATTTTTTGTGACTGAGCTTTTCTTGGCAGACCCAGCTATTGATTTGGCCTATCTACCAGATCTTGTCTTCTGTACACTCCCTCTTGTCAGGCCACTAAAGCCAGTCCAGCTTTTCTGGGACACGGGTGACACCCGCTTTGAGATTCCCGTCCCTTCTCATTTCCACAATACATCCTTTTTTGATGTGCAAATACAGGGCAAACCAGAAGTTTCCTCACCTGCAGAAAGGGAACGGCCCCAAGCCAAGCTGCACTGCTTTCTCAATGCTGTCGACGTGAAGCTCTTGGTAAAGCAAGTCTGAGTTCCAAGGCAAGCAGCTGTGTCCAGAAATGGTTGTCTTGGCTGTACCTCTGTAATCTGTGCCATTGCCAATGTAGCACCGCTGGCTCGGGACTGGCAGAGTAAGACACTGGTCAGGAATCAATGCTAATTACATCTTARATACTCACTTCATAGCTGAGGTCCCAAATGAGGGACAGCAGGCCCAACCCTGTAGTGCCTTTCACCTTGCACAGGACCTGAATGTCTCAAATGAGGAYGCTTTTAATAAAGAAAAAGGAACCCAAGCAGTTAAAACCTCTGTTTAAAATTAGTGGTAAGTTAACCTCATTTTACACATGCACAAATAACTACACAAGAGGCAGAGCAGCAGAAAATTAGACCTAAAATTTATACTGTGTATGGAAGATTTCAGTCAGCAATCTGCAGCAAAGTCAGCAATATGGCTGGGATTCCTCCAGTGTAATTTTAGACACAACTGGGCTCATTGCTGGAGGCTCCCTTTTTAGTCAATTAAGAGAAACAGGGATTTTTAGCACCAAACAGATACAGCCTGTTTGAGGTAACGTTTTTAAGATGAGGAGGATCCTGTTCACATTGACTGAATCTCCATTGACAATACAGGGTGCTTAGGGCAATCAGCTCAAACAGAGATATATGCACTGTAAAGTACTGAAAACAATCCTGCCCTGCCAGCAAGTGCTTCAAAGGCATGATTTTTGAAAATACTTCTTTTTATGGCCTCATATGTACCCATATATATATATACTATACCTGTGTATATTAAAAATATGTAGCTACATATTGCAAATACATCCATTTTGCAAAATTCTAAGTAGTAGGTTGAATTTTCTTATTCAAAACCCACTTCTTTGTCACCTGTATATGGGTTATTTCTTCAGATAGGTCTGACACATACATATTCTATGACCTGTATACTCAGCTGCCAAGATCTATCAACAGCACATACCAGCATTATGGCTCAAAAACATATGGGGATGCATTTGTATACAAATAGCTACACTGAGCAGAAAGCCTACACCTCAAAACACAGCTAAGAGTATCCCAAAGGAAACACAAAACCGTCTAATGCACAAAGAGGATTAATTGTGACCAAGCCTCAGAGGGTTTCTTATCCCAGCCATGTCAATGTGACATGTCCTTGACATGTCACAAGACTGGTGGAATCTTCTTCTAAACTTATAAGCATACTTAAAGATATAACATCATGATATTGACCAACTGTTGAAAAACAGCCTCTGAGCATGATCCATCACAGCACACAGTGCAGACAGCTATTGCCAAAGAGCTGTTTATTTTGACAGAATAAGGTGACACATGAACCAGGGCACATAACCAGCTCTGAAATAATGAATCGCAGCACTGAACTGCTGCTGTTAATTACCCTTCCACATCATCTGTGTAGTGATAGACCTCAAAACCACAAGCAAGCATATGGCGTAAGTTTAGGAGTTTGGGGGTCAAGAAGTTTGGTGCAAGAACTTCAGTGTGAGTTAGTATACAAACAGCAAAATTCACTTTCTAGCTTGGCCTGGCAGACACTTCTGAGATGATGAGACCACATTTTCTCCCACCCGCAACCTAAATCAAATTCCCTTTATTTCAATGACTAGGAATTTAATGTTAAATCAAACTCATATTTTAGCAACCACAATCTAGGAACTCACAGAAAATAATTTGTCTATCATTTGTATTGCTAGCAATAGTAACCATGTCTTGGCAACCCTGCCATTTATTTTCTGGGCAAGTTGCAAGTTACACTGCTTTGTTTGCCTGAAACAGTGTCATGAAAATACCACCATCATGCTGAATGCTAAATTTTTTCATTTATCCAGGGAAGTGCCAGGTGCTGTGTTTACTTGTATTTATTGCATTCAGAAACAATTTAGAATTGACTACTTTTATGAGGATGAAACAAGAGACTGTTTCAGTGCAGACCCAGGGCCATATTTTGCAATACCAATGGTTTGGACATCTTGCAGATGGTGTTTACAAGTTTTGCTTATCCTTGTCAGGCTTAAAATCCAATGTATCTCTCTTTCATCAGGTCCGCCAGTCATTGCTAAAGCTGCCAGCATATTTTAACTAGAAGACTTTGGCTCCTTTCTAAACCATCTCTCATGTTCTCCTTCTGTAACTAAGAAGTTTAGATTATATCTTGCACTTGTTGAGGGGAAAAGTAGTATGTCTCTAGAAGTTTTTTGTTTCTTTTTGGTTTTATAAGGAGTATTTTGGGCACAGGCATAACATGACTTAATCTCACACCTTGTCAAGAAGCTTGTAGTTAACACAGTTGCTTCATTATAGTTTTCCATGGGTCTGTGCTCCACTCCAGCAGCTTTTACCTGACTGGTTGATAAGTCACAGCACCTCTCATTAAAGGCCATTTCACTATGTAACTAAGGCTATGAGAAGTATATGCAAAGCCTAGTACATTTTATCACCTATAATCCAGGACAAACAGTTTTCAAAAAAAACCTCTGCAATTATTGCAGTCATATAGATCTTTTGCCTCTAATTCTCCTTTTTTTTTTTGAACTGTTACAGCACTGAAAAACTCCCTTTTCCCCTCTTTGTCAGAAATGGTGTGTAGGTGGTCTGCTTTCAGCAGTTCTTAATGGATTGCTCTGACTGGGAATTGTTCATTCCCAAATCTATATAGCTTCCACAATGTCTCATAACTCTGAAACATATTTATTTTCTTACGTGGAAGAAAGTAATGGAGGACATAATATGTATTTTTCATGTTCATTCACTTCTCTGTACTACCACCAATCACTATGTTAAGAGTAGAAATGGCCTAAACATTCAGATTATGAAAGTTTTGATGCAAATGCAGATTAAACTTACTCTGCAGTCCTATGCCACCATCACGCCTGTTCATTTCTTTTCAGAAAAAAATTATTAAAATTTAAATGTAGAAGCAATTTCTTGTTATGTTTTGTTTTTAAAATCCAATTATTTCAATAGCTCGCATAAAACATTCATTTTGTGTTAAGCTTTTATATTTTATCAGCACATCACACCAAATCTTTGCCTTTTAATTTTTCAGTAAAAAGCAGTTTTGGATCTTAAAATTAACAGCAACTTGAAATAGTAGTTATCCAACCAGTTCTAATTGCTAACTTCCTGAAAACATTTCACAAGACTTTTTGTCTCCAGATCTTGTTTCAAGTTCTCTAGTTACATGCCTGAACATTTTTAGGAGTGTCTTTTGAAAGACTCTGCAGAAAACAATGAATCTTTCAGATTTTCTTTTCCCTGAAACACCTCATCAGCAATTTTCCTGATGTTTTTGAGCTTTGAATGTATTTACACTCCAGATGCACATAAGCTGTTTCATTATGTTTATAAAAATACATTTTTCTCCCAATAGCCCTAATTCTAGGATAGGGTAGTTTAAAGTAATGCTTTCACTCAGCAATGTTTCTTTTATGCCTGAGCAACATTTGCTTTTATTAAATAAAATGTTAGATTAATTTCTTTTTTTTAGTATTGCTCTGTATAAGCTGTTGGCAGGAAAGGAGATGGGGGAAGAGGGAAAGGACATAAGTCCTCTCTCTGCTTACAAACGCCTTTACAAGAGTTCTTCTCCATTGTCTTAAATATCAATTGCCCCAATGGAAGAGTTCTTAGAAAATCATAAACTAAAGCAAAACCTTGATGGAATTAAGAGAACATCCTCCATCCAGAGCTTTCCACATGTCTGTTCCTGTTGCAGCAACTCAGGAAGCCCCATAGCCAAAGGCTGGAGTGCTTTGAGTCTAAGCCCTGCATGCCCTGTGCTGGTCAAAGAGAGCACTTCAGCACTCACTGGGTACCAGATGGTTTGCAAGACAGGGCACTCATATCTCTCTAAAGTCTTCCTAATATTTCTATGAATGTGTAATTCCACCTAAACTTGTTTCATCTCTTGACAATCACAGAATATGCTGATTTGGAAGGGACCCACAAGGATCATCGAGTCCAACTCCTGGCCCTGCAGAGGACACCCCAGGAGTCACATCCTGTGCCTGAGAATGTTGTCCAAATGTTTCCTGAACTCTGTCAGGCTGGTGCTCTGGTGCTCCCCACTGCCCTGGGGAGCCCGTTCCAGTGCCCAACCACGCTCTGGGTGAAGAACTTTTTCCTGACATCCATCCTAAACCTTCCCTGACTCAGCTTCATGCCATTTCCTCAAGACGAGCAGCAATGAACAATTACATATTATGCCTCTGCATAAGTTTGTTGCTTACATGGCCTCAGCACTGCAGGATGTGTTGCTCTTCAAGGCATGCTTTACAAGGATGTAAGCCAAATTTCCTTGCTATGTGAGCTCAGACTCCTTGGATGCCTGGAGATGGGTTTGTCTTTTCTTCATTCAGCCAGAAGTTCCCTGATCTCCTTTCCTTGGTAGCTGTGAGATCCCCTCAGAGATGAAAGGTATGAAAGCCTTTGATTTCAGGGAGCTGCACTTCCCCTGCTGCACGTGCAGCCAACCACTACTCTGGGCTGACAATAAATGTGTGACAGAAAGGAATCTCCAGTATTCATAGGGATTGCTCTTACAGTCATTTCACTTCATCAAATAATGCACTGAAACACAACACACAGACACACACCCTGCCAGGTATTCTGAAAGCAATAGGACAAATATTCCTGTGCTAAATGACACAAAAAACATGCAGAGAGCTTTGAAAGATCCACATTAACCTAGCCCTGCTTCCAAAGGAAGATTTATCTTCCAGTGTCTCCCTATGCCACTGAAAATCCCTGTAAATATCTAGGAAGGTGCCCAAGTGGGCACCAGACTCAGCTGAAGAAACCAGTTGCCATTTTTCTCATTCTTTAATGATGAGCATGTGAAGTCTAATGACATGGGGCAGAAGATTGCATGGCAGCAGCCCCAGGACTGGACTATTCCTGGCTTGAAGCTAATTGCTTCACATTTTCCTGCGTGTCYGTGAAAGTGAGGAATAACAGCAACCATTGTAGCTTTCAGATTTTAAAAATTAATGAACATATACCACAAATGAAATATAAGGGAAGCTGTATATCTATGTTTCTATATAATTCAATCATACATTTATAATATTTACTTAGATTTCAATATTTCTGTTTGGGGTCATGAATTCATACAACAGCATATTGCACATATTTATAACAAATAATTGATTCAAATAATTGTGCCATTTTCTGATTTGTTGAATAGCAGTACAACCTCTGGACTGACAACACCTAACACTGGAATGAATCCCTGCTGAAACTAGCCTGATTATGACACAAACAATCTGTCTGAGCTAAAAGCTAGGCAGAAAGGTGGAAAAAATTGGCATCTTTTTGTAATCAATTAAATCGAACAGAAGATACCATGTAAACCAAGGATGGATTTAAGACTGTGAAAATGAAGTGATTTACATAGCACAAAAACATCTCTTTAAGTTGCACACTGACGTAATGATGGCATACTCCATTTACTGAAACTAGACTCATTTTTTAATATATTTCTTCTTCAAAGTATCTTTGTACCTTCATATTTGCAAATGCTTACATCAACTGAGCTAAAATTGGGGAGATTTATGTCTGTTATAAAAGCTAATGTACAAAGCTACATTCTGAGTAAGTTGAATTCTTTATTATAAAATTTTAAATCCCAAAATCTATAAACTCTGCCAGTATTTTCTCATAGCTTAGAAAAGTAATATCCTAGATAAGAGAAGGCTCTTTTTCCATTTCATTTTTCTATTTATTATCTTCAATTCTAGTACAACAGTTATGATTTGCAGAGTCATAAATGCAATCCAATAGGTAGGTATATGAAGCTAATAGGAGCAATGTATTTAGGAAATAGGTTGTCAAGAGCTAAGGGAAAGAAATTCTGGCAGCAGCAAGCCAATATCAGTGCTATACTACTTTGACAGTTGCACAGACTACCATACAGAATTTTCAAGAGTATCTGAGTGGCTAATTCATAGTGAAAGCTTTCATTCTTTTGAATATACCTGTAGGTCCTGATGTGCTTAGAGTATGAGCCAAAAGACAGGAGTCTCTGGACAGGAAAAGAAACAGAGTGTATAGCAATTAATGATGGTCAGCAGATGAGCAGTTGCTCTGTAGAGAGACAGTAATGAGAGTTGGAGGTCTCTGGAGCCCCCAAAGTATCCAGTGTGGGCTGGGGGGAGAAAGCAGGAGATGGGAGAGACGAACAATACAGTAATCCAAGGATGAGTTGTACTATGTCTTCCACATCTTTCCTTCAAACAAACACCTTCCTAAGTGACAATTATACAGGAAAATACACATTTCAAGAGAAGATGTGCCCTCTATAAAACATAATGAACGGATGTCACTGTCATGTTTCAAATAAATCAAAAATAAGATTAAAAACACCTTTATGGCTTTGAATTAATGAGCACCCAGTAACTAACACTGCTGCCAAGTCAGGCACTCTATCACAAGAGTAAGAACTAAGCAGTTGCTTATTATTAGCAGCTGCTAATATTAATCATATTAGTTTGTACTAGGATTACAACAAAGACTTGTCATCTAAAAAGGCACCACTGTAGGAACACAGAGAGCAACACAGAAAAATTAGTGCCCACCAACATCTGGAAAACGTATTTCTTTGTAAATTAAAGAAGTTCTCTGTTGATCTTAAACCTACTGTTATTACTGACTGGAGAAATTTTTGCCTCTTCCTTGGTATTTGCCTTATCTCTCAATCCTTACAGAGGCGGTCCTTGCTGTATGCTATGCTGCTACCAGCATAGCTCATTAGCTCTCCTCTCTAGCCCACATTTGCCAAGGTGTCAGATGTAAATAACTARTCCATAACCTCCATGCAAACAGTGCTTCCTTCTTCATTTGTGTTTTTCTCTATATTAACCAAAAGCTTTATTATAATCTTAACTTTAGAAAGAATGCTGGGAAATCAGAAGAGTCTCTCTATTATTGCTCACATCTGCCACCTCCACAAATGACACCGTATAGTTATTGTTTTGCAAAGCCACAGCTGTCTCTGGTCTCCTGTTCACCATCCCCTGGATTGGCACTGTCTCAGTGCCATGAACCAGAGGTGGGGACTTCGTGGACAGTGCCATGCTCACTCATTTCTTCGTCTTCCAATCCCCCCTTCCATTTATCATTGCAGGCAAAAGTCTACTAGATGTAGTTTTTCTCCATAGAACTCCAGCATTATTTGAATTCCTTTTTAATAATTCAAAATCTGATAAAAATCCCACCCACCATTACTATTTTTGCAGTGGTGCCCTAGGCTTTCTCTTCAGTATCTTTGCATTATTAACCCATGCCTTCCCCTCATGCAAATTCCCAGGGGACCTATAAAAGTTGACCTCTGCAAATAACATGATCACCTCTCCAAGCCATATTAATATATAATGTTGCTTTTTTTATCTGCTGTTCCATCTATTCTTCCACAACCATAGAGAAATAATTACTTTATTCTTTTTCAACCTAGTTTTATTACTAATCCCAGTGTTTCATACATGTAAGCAGCAAGCATCTTCTCAGCCTCACTTAGGAATCCTCTTCAAGTCTTAGTTACAGACCTACTTGTCCAAGTTCAGTGGGGGAC
The DNA here is from genome assembly GCA_018881555.1 of Amblyornis subalaris. Lineage (NCBI taxonomy): Eukaryota > Metazoa > Chordata > Aves > Passeriformes > Ptilonorhynchidae > Amblyornis > Amblyornis subalaris. Next base: position 4,381,854 of record JACAXG010000056.1, on the reverse strand, counting down.
CAACTGACTGGTTGAACACTCATTTATCATTGTCAGCCAACTGACCTTGTTATTACACTTCACGCTATTTCCCCCCGTGTTTCTAGAAAGCAAAAAATTAAACACTGATCCAAAGGCATTCTAGTCGAGTGTAAATATAAACCAGAAAGTTAACATTCATTATCTTCTGTCTTCTTGAGAAGAAAAAGATTTAAAACTTTCCTTCCAGCCTCCAGAGCTGAATTTCCTTTACTGAAGTACCTTTTTTAGTAGAAAACTGCAAACACCCTATTTCAGTAAAAGAACCACTAAAAAGGTGGGTTTGCTGTCATTTCTACTAATTCTATTACCTCAAACTCCCCCGGTTTAACCCCCAAAGATGTGGCCAAGAAGGTTTTTTTTCCTGTATGTAATTATATATTCAGCTATTCTGTCATCTTCCTTTTCTAAGAATCTTCAACCTACTTCTGACATACACCACATCTCCTTACATAACCATAAGCCTTCCACAATTAGCATTCCAAGTCATGCTTTCTTTAAAGCTATGGTACCCCTCTAATTCCATTATCCATGGCCTAATGAGGCAAATATCCCAAATACTAGAAAACAGGAAGAGTTTTCAAAAATAACCTCACCAACTTCACATTTCATCATGACCAAAATACTATCAAAACTATTATGGCTACCTAAACCTTAATCCAAATAAAACTCAAAACATATAATGCTCCGTGCAGTGCTCCCAATACACTCAAACCTGCTGTAACCCACAACCACAGTGACACAAATCCCAACAGGTTTTCATGTGAAACAGGCTTTCCATGTGCCACTTTCTACCTCTTCATTAGTTTAACCATGAAAAGCACCAAAATCTGCCATTGATTTACCTAGTAGTTGGCTACCTTATTTTCACAAATAGTTCCACAAGAACACACCCCGAACTGTTGCCGAGTCCTATTACAAGAAATAAAAAAAAATAAATAAGCCCCAGATAGCCATCAAGAACAATGTGGCACCCAATGATTGAGGTAAGTCTACACCATAAAAATCCAGTTGAAAGCTGAGAAACCATTGAAATATGTAGTATTAAACCCCACATAACTCTACCAGCTATTCCTCTGATAAATAGTAACACAACAAAGCTGCCTAAAGACTGCAAATATTTCAGGAAAACACTTGGTAACTAAGTAAACAGGATAAAGATACCCCACTACCATATCCTCCAATAAATCAAGAATAAATTTAAAATACAAATAAGTACCCCAAATGTACTAACAACAGACACCCAACCAACAGTAACAAAGTAGTGGTAAGGAGAAGGATGTGTTTGTACATGGAAATTAGGCAAAATATGTAGTAATTTCAATTCGTGTATTATCAACCAAGGCAAATAGTGTGAATGCAATGGTGGGGTTTCAACCACAGAAAGCTAAAGGCACCAACCCTTTGAAAAAAAAATCTACATCTCCTTCCTTTACCTTTCAACCCCCTTTAACTTCTCCATAAATGTATATCATAATGAATTATCTATCCTCTGGTCAGATAACTCCTCTGTCTTTAGCTGTGTCCCTTTGTGTTCATCCAGCATCTCCACCATGGCTCCTATATCTTCAAAGAAACATAAAATGTCAAAGTAATTTTACAATTATATTTTTATAACTGTTTGTCACCTCCAATGAAGATAAATATATCTGAAGTTAATTATCTAACAAATAAATTCCCTCTCCACTCCCCGTGCCAGCCTGGGCCAGAGATAAAATATTCTGCTTACATCTTTCTCCTCTTGCTCGTATTCACCACTGCCAAAGTGGCTGGGTTTGGGCCCTTTTCATAACTTTGTCTGTTCAATGAGACAACCATTGCTACTCGTGGTTGGGCAATTGATTCTGAATGTTCACCTGGAGCCTGATTCAGAGCTCTCTCAGCAAGAGCTGTTTCCAAAGAGAATGCAGCTACTCTTTTAACAAAAAATCCTTATTTCTGAAAATAGGTGCATATTTAAGGGCAATTATTATGAACTGAACTTGATTAAACATGAATCCTTGAACAATTTTAAGCAGCATCTGTTTTGGGAGAGACTTGTTGGTGATGTATCTAATTTCCTTTGAAATTAAACTTCACTGAAATCTTATGCATATAAACTGTCCCAGAATACTTTTTAAATGGCAGTTCTTTCTTTAGTATTGAAAGTTTCTTCTTTAAGGTCTAGAAAATAATGTATTACCACAAAGAATAGAAATCTATATTAGAAACTGTCTTTTGTATATCAATCTCCTTTGTTATGAATATCTCCTATGTTACTTTCATCACCTCTCATTTTTTTTAAGTCAACTCATAATTTTCCAGTAGCTGCATGGTCATTTATGATAATGGCCTGGCAATATAAATGTATGAACACACATATACACACATACACATATATAATGATTGTTTGCAAGAGAATTTTAAGATCAGAGAAAATATGATTTTTGAGTACTGACAGGGACATTGTAGTCCAAAAAAGTAATGGACAGACAAATAGGTATCTTTAAAATCACAAAAGTTATGATTATTCTGTTACTCACTGTTCAAASGGGAAGAATAAAATTACCAGGCAGTAGGTTTTTAGTTAACAATAGAAAATACTTCTTTTCATCACATCTATTTAAATTCTGGAACTTCTTGACATGGAATGCTATGAAAGGGAAAAGCATAAAGGAGTACTAAAGAGTTTAGACAAATTCATGGAAACCAGGTCTGACAGATATGATGGTCCAAGCATCTGCTAAGAAAATCCTCAAACAAGAGAAGTGATTCTCACTAATTTCCTGCTATTTCCTTTGCTCCTCAGTCTACTTTGCCAATGTTTGAGTCACAGTAGTACTCAGGCTTGTGATCTAATGGATCAAGGACGGTACTTTGTTTATTAATATTTGTGTATATAATGTTAAGATAAATTAGCTGGTTTTCCATTAGAAACATATAAAAGCTGGTTATTCTTCATGTAAGTCAAGGGCAGAGGACATCAGAGAGACCTCAAACACATCACAGCTCAATAACAGTCTGGGAGAGTTACTGTTTATTAAATTGATTGATTTCTGTTTGAAAAGAAAAGAAAAAAAAAGAAAAGAAAAGAAAAGAAAAGAGAAAAGAAAAGAAAAGAAAAGAAAAGAAAAAAGAAAAGAAAAAAGAAAAGAAAAGAAAAAAGAAAAGAAAAGAAAAGAAAAGAAAAGAAAAGAAAAGAAAAGAAAAGAAAAGAAAAGAAAAGAAAAGAAAAGAAAAGAAAAGAAAAGAAAAGAAAAGAAAAGAAAAGAAAAGAAAAGAAAAGAAAAGAAAAGAAAAGAAAAGACAAGACATTTTTGCATCACAGCTTTAGGGTTGCCTCTATAACTGATAATTCAGAATAAGGTACACTTTGGAGAGGAGACACTGTAACTTTCTCTGAATCAAGCATTACCAGCTATTCTGACTAAAGGGTAACCTCACAATGACATCCTGTTAGACAAGAGAAATTACACAAGACAGTAAAAAGGAAACAAAGAAAAAAACCATCTGTGTTCACAGCATCCAGTTGAAGGGTCAAGGAAAAAATTAATCCAACACATATTTAAAAATTAGTTCTGTGTGCTCTGAGAACATAAGCCTGTAGCACTTTCACCAGAATGCCATTGCCCTAGTGTGGTGATACTGCCAGGTCTGTAGACCTGAAGACTAATTTATTTGCATTAATTTAGAATGACTAAATCTTGACAAAGAGGTTTTTTTCTTTTTTAAGCTTGTTTGCAAGGCCCTGACACATAAACACAATCCTTCAGTTCCCATTTCGTGTGGGGGTGTCAGGCAGCTGAACACAGATGGATTGTAAGCACCCAAAGCCACTTGTTTAGCAAACCAAATGTTTGCTTTATTATTTTCAAGTAATCAAAGAGCACCTGCTTATTTCTTGTTCTAAGCTAGTCAGACAGAAACCGGTATTACAGCTATAACACTGTCATCCTGATATTTATGATCCAGGCCCTGCTGGGTGGATGTCTCTGTGCAGCATTGCTGCTTCGGGCAGGGGAAGCTGATAACGAAATAGGAATTTGAAAAGCATTTTTATGTGAAAATGAGCAGAGTGCAGCCCTGCCCTGGGGTCCAGGTCACACGTGCACTGTGCAGCCGCTCACCCAGAGCCATGCAGCAGCATTCCCTAAGCCTGGGACAATCTCCCCAGAAGAGCAGAGCTAAAATAGTGCTCCTTATGAGGGACTTAAAAGAGTCACAAACCCATTTCACATGATTCATCGGGTACCTGGTGAGYGAATGTCCAGGAGCAGCTCATACACCACCCAATTTGCCCATTCACTCCTGCTATTTGTTATTTCAGCTGTACTGCTGATCTCCCAAATGGATTTTTTTCCCCAGCTTGGATAGTTGGCTATACAATTTGTTAACTATCAGAATAACAAAGAGAACACCAGATACCAACTGCATTGTTCATTAACATGTTTTTTTTACACTGCCCACTCAGATCAAATAGGTGCCCACCAGAGCTACTGGAAGCCAGGTCTCCAGTTTTGGTGAGCCATGGGATTTATGCACTCAGAAAGACACAGCTAGTGAATTGATAGGATCACAGGTTAGTATGACTGAAGGTCTATTACAACTTATGCCTAAAACTCACTGTATTTATAAAGTAGCTACTGATATAACTTGAAGATTTAGCATGCAAGCAAACTTTACTAGCAGATTTAACCCCTGCAGGGATAAATGTTAAGTCTTCTGGAGGAAAGTTATATCAAAAAGTATGTAGCGTTTAATAAGCAAAACAGGACTAACACATAGACACCAAAAAGCTGATTTCTCTGCCCTGACCCACCAGAGGAAGTAAGAAGGTTTGTGTAAGCTGTACTGGATAAATGTGCTATTAATTTAAAGTGCAAGGTAGCCCAAAGGGTGTGCATTTTCCCTTTGTTTACTTCTCACAGGAATTTAGTGCTACCAAACAGCGGCTGCTAGATTTTGTCAGACATAAATCCCTGCTTTATGAGGGGATGCATGGATCTGTAGGGAGGCACTTGCTCTAGAGTACAACTCTGCAACTGATCCTGAAAAACGGAAGCATGCACTTATCTTACAGGCATGTATAATCGGATTAAAATTTCTGTGTTTGATTTTCTATAAAATTAAGGACATGAACAAATATTTTTAGAATATTCATGTTTTACATTGAAGAAATATGTTAAACCCTTTTTCTGTGTGACTCTTCAGCTGTTACAAGAAATGTCCTCAAATGCAGAATACAACACAGAGGCAAAACCCACCAGCTTCACACCTAGACGAGAACTCCAAATTCCATCTGCCTGTGGGTTGTTATACTTACCAATATGGCAATACTTTCCTGCAAAACCTTCTTTGCAATCACATACTATTTTCCCAGTGGAGGTAACCATTTTACACTCTCCACCATTCATGCAAGGATCATGAACACAACCTACAAGCAAACACAACCAAAGATCAAACCAAAGGTACAAATTATTCAAGAGAATCAGCCCATTTTAACTTACTCTAGTACATCTCTATGCRTATGCATTTGGGGGAAGTTTTTCTTTTTTGTTTATCTCAGACCTGCACTTGAGATAAATTAAAGAAAAGGAAACTCGGCTGATTTCTGCCCACTAAGGTCTGTCTCATTGTTTTCACTGCTATTGGATAATGTCAGCTATTGAAAGATATTATCAATGAACAATAGGTAAAATGGGGGTGGTGATTATTATTACTAGTTGTGATAGCATTAACACTTCTTTCTCTGCCAAGGGTTCTGCCAATTCCAGACTTGCCACTGAGCTCTGTTAAAATTTATAATAACATATCTAGTAGGGAGCTCACTTAAATATTTAAGACCTATGATTGGGAAGTATTAAGTCCTATCCAGCTCTCTCATGGACTCCCAATGTCCTAGAAAGCCATTGACTCTCCATACTTTACATGCAAGAATRTACAATTCAAGAGTGGGATAGGCTTGGGAAGAAGCACAGAGGTGAAACAGCAATATGAAGTGATTGTTGGTGTGCAGGGTGTGCCTCTCAGGCATGTTACAGCTTTGGAGAAGAAATTTTACCACTTCTACTATATAATCTGTTGCATATTCCTTCATGCTGCAGATCAGGATTTCATCCCTCTCAAAAAAAGCACTGAGGCGTGTCCCTAAAATTCATCATGATGCATATAATTGCTTCCTCAAATAAGGATGGACACATTGAAGGGATTTCCTGRGTCGGTATAACTACTGAGACATAGAAAGCAAAGCTAAAATATTCTCTTTTAGGGASAGTACATGAGCTGCAAGGGCAGCATTAGGATGTGTAACCCCACTCAGCCTTTGATACCCTCTCTCCTTTATCCCCACTCCACACAGGCTTACATCTGTGACACAAAATAGTGCCTTACTTTTGTGTTCAACACGCTGACACTCGATCTGGCTGTTCACACACGTGCACTGCTCCACTGCTCCTTCTTGGACTCTTGACCAGCTCGCACCCACATCAAAGAACTCGTAGAGACTGTTGTCAAAACATTTCTCTGAAACAAGGTTTTACAAACAACACAAGCTTTCAGATGTTATTTCTTGTTAGAAATGGCACCACAATTTCCATCATTCCCTGTTCATCCCTTTTTTTCCTGTTGAGCAGACCCATGCTTGCTGACAGTGCTTCTCAAGCAAGGCAGCCTCCATAGTGTGGAGGCACTGAGCCACTAGAGCAGCAGCTCCAGGAACCTGGAGACAGAGGTGGCTTTCTCCTAAAGCCCTGTGAGCTGGACAGCATCTCTGTTACTTAAGCCCTTCCAAAAGTTCATTCAGCAAACATAAAAAGTCCAACCAGTGGTTCATACTCATATCTGTCCCACTTTAATGCATCATCCACTGACAGGCTGTGCTAGACACAGTGAAGCATCAGGACTGAAAAAAGCTTCTTTGTTTATTGTCAGGAGAGAACTCTAGAGCTTCAGGGAACATGAGCTAGTGCTGGACTTGGCAGTGCTGGGTTAATGATTGAAGTCAATGATCCTAAGGGTCTTTTTCAACCCAAAGGATTCTGTGATTCTATGGAAAACCTTCAGTGTAAAAGCTGGATTCCTTGCCTGATGTGCTGCGAATTGGGAGTGACACCATCATAAAACTGGAGAAATAACCCAAGCAAAGCCTTTCGGCCTGACTCTACACGTTTGAAAATGACTGCCCTGTAGGTGGAGCAGCTGCCCAGGTACAAAACTGACATCACAGGAAAAGTCATAATAGAACCATATGTGCATATTCGTAAGGGATAAGGCATCACCTGAAATTTTGTTGCTTTTTCATATCTCTGTGTCCTAGCTACCAGATATTAATAATTTCCAAACATGTAAGGGATATTTAAATCTTAAAAACAGCAAGGGAAGGGGAAGAGGCTTTTTGTGTTTCCCATGCTCAGAGCACACTTGTATTTATAATTGTACAGTCAAGCTATTTTCAGTTGTCCTGTCAGAAATGGGTTGTCTGTCAGAACCATTTGGAAATCCACCTACACAAACATTCATGCTGCAGTGGTCCCTCCCATCACAACAGCACTACCTTTTCATTAAGCAAACAGTAAGGAGCTCTACTCACTGCTCGTATTTCATCTTGTAACACTCACGGAAGAAGGTACTTACTGAGCTGACAGTCCTCGCCTGTGAATTCCTCAGGACAGGTACAGTGGTACATCCTGTGGCTATGAGTGAGAGAACAGGTCCCTCCGTTTTGGCAGGGGTTGTCTGAACAGTGATCTAGAGAGGCCACATAAGAAGTTGTTGTCAATTAGTGCAAGATAAGTTGTGCTTTGTCCCTTTTGTTACACGAACCATTTTGGTTCAATGTACGGTGGGTTTAATACCATCTATTAACCTAAAACAAAGTTTATCCAATTGACAGTGGGTTTGTCCTCAGCTGTGTAACAGCTATATTTGCCCAGCTTTTAAAAACCATGTGGTAAATCACTGAGCTGAACTTCCTCCCCCCAGACTAAGTTGTCCAAARAGGGTAGGTCCAGGCACGCCTGAAGTCTCCAGAGCTGGCACTGTGGTGAGGAAGAAGATGGGACAGGTGCCCACAAGATGGAGCTGTGCCTTTACACTGGGGAGGAAGGAAGGCTGCAGCTCTGCCTCTGCCCGGCTTCCTGCCCTGCAGCCTTCGCATTGCGACATCAGCCACCGCGATCAGGCATCTCTTTCAAACTACACAAAGGACAAGCCTCGACAGAAGAATTTTCTGTGGAATTCTGGATTATGTCTAAAACTAATGGACAGTTGGAACAAAGGGAAAAATTATAAAGCAAAACACAAAACACATCCAAGTAAATCAGGCCAAGAAAGATTAAAACTAGACCAGTCTACCACATCTCTGTTTACTAAGGAATTTTCTAAATGATGGGAAAATGTGGTGGGAGAGGAGAGTATGTGCCAGGACAACCTTGTAACTCCTGCAATAGAAGCTTGACTTGGCAAAGTGCAATGCAAAAGCAGCAAGAGTCCTGCTGCTCAGGCAGTGTTCCTGATTTCAGGCAGTGCTGAGGGATGTATCTCCCCTGAAGTTAACCAACAGCATGTTTACACCTGCTCCAGGGCTGGCCCAGCAGCTTGTCTGCATTCAAATCTTCTTTTTTAATGCCCATCAAACTCTGCAAGGCCAATTCCAGAGTTACTCAATCCAGGTGCTTCTTCAGCTAGAGAATGTGTCCTGAGCAACCTACAGAGGCATAGGTACACACATACAGGGCTGAAGGGAAGCACAAAGGGTGCATCCTGACATTTTCTACAGCAGTGTAAATGTGATATTCCCTTGCATGGATCAAAATATTTACATCAGAAGAGAGTGGTGTAATTCCTATCAGATAGCAGGTCTGGGTGTCTTCACTGGTAGTTTCACTCCAGGATAACATCAAGGGAAAGCAAGTAAAGTCAGTGACATTCCTACTCTTCCTGCTGTTGATGGTTATGAAACTTCCAGTGGCATAATGTTTCCTCAAAGGAAAATCCTGTATTTCCTATTCCCATTACATCCAAACCATGACTTGATCCCCAAGCCTTCTTCTGCTGCAACAAATGCTCAATAAATGTTTTGTACCCTTGTTAAATCTGCAAAAAGCACTTCCAGTCCTTCATTTCTTCCTCAGTCTGTCCCTCACTACATCCCACCCACCACTCCAGTCTGACCTTCCAGGCATGTTCTGTGTTCCTCTGCATCTTTCCTGGAGTCCAGGAACAACTTCTGCTCATAAGCACATGGACACATCACAGTTCCCTGCAGGGAATCCTGCCCACCACTGGGCAGTGCCAAGTCCTGCCTTCCCAGCAATGTCTGAAGCACTCTCTTGGGTAAAACACTCTGTGCCTTCTAGCACTTATCTTGACTGCACCTTCACCTCTCTGAGTCTCTGCTGAATGAGCCTTGTCTCACCTTTCTACTCATATTTCCCAATGAAAACTTTCTGTTTCTGCCACCCACCTTCCCCACAGCCCCTCCTGGGATGATGCTTCTTCCTCCTGCCTRCACAGCCCACACCACTCTACTTCTTTCCATATCAGTCCAGAGGGATCTTAAAAATACTCTTTGTCTGGCACTTTTTTCCCATGTCTGGGTCTCCCTGGGGTTTTGGCCATTTGTCCAAGATTTCCAGAGATTCAGAGCAGAAGTCCTACCAGACAGCCCAAGATCTGGAAGTCCCACCTACGGGGGCATTGCACATTTATGCACATGGGTACATTTATGTGAGCCATGCATGCGCAGCCCAGCTGGCCCATGTGTGTGCAGTACTAACATTTCTCTCCAGCAGAAACTTCATACCCAAGCTTCATTTCATCCTGAAGATAAAGGCTTATTGGTTAAACCTTCCACTGAATTTGGCAGATGTATTTTTCTGGATCATAGCCTTCAACACTTGCTTAACATTGATTTGTAAGCACCCCCAAAGTTTTGAAGTTGACTCGTCACATACACATGGTGTTCTTGGCCCTTCACCCTTTGCTTTCAAGAAGGTCCTACTCCATTCCAATTGATATACTTCTCACCAACCTCTCATGGCCAAAGGATACTCTCACCCTGAAATTTCATTTTTTCTTGTTTTTCAATCATCTATAAAGTGTTTGACATTCAGCCAAGGATTTAATACTTTAGTGGATTTTTTTCCCAAAAAAAATATATTATTTTACACATTTTAAAGACCAACATTGTTCAGTTGGACTGCTTATTTCTTCCCAGCTGTCTTCCCCAGCAGGCAAACTTTCCTCCTGTTTGCTTGAAATTCCCTTCATCCATTATTTCACTTTTCCTTTCAATCTAACCATAAACTCTTTCTCTTTAAGCTACGGCTGATGATCTGTTAAACATTTTCCAAGTCCAAACACAGTGCTTGTTGCTTAAAAAAAACTAAGTAGACTTATGTTGATAAATAAAATAACGGCTAAACCCCTTTTTAAGTTTTTAAAATTCTAGATGCTTTCAGAAATAAAGGGGATTTTTTTATTTTGCAACAACCAGCAGTGATCTCTTCCAGTACCACATCCTTTTTTCTCTTTCCTTTCCTCTCTCACACATATAACTCTTTTTTTTTTTTTTTTTCTCTGAAGGAAAATCGGTAGCCAGGGGAAGCCCTGGCTAATGTTAAGGTACATCGACAGAGATACCCTGGCAGGCAGACAGGGTGGCTTTCTTGTTCTAACCCACCCTATCCCACACTGTTGTGGGTAACGTGCAAAAATGAGCCAGGAAGCCTAGAAAGGCTTGCAGGCAACCAGACGTCTGGCAGGACAATGGTGATGGGCAGACAGAGGGACAGAGATGGCAGAAGGCACCTCCAGATATGTAACACAGGCTTGGAGAGCTCTTTCAGCTCCTGGAAGAGTCTCCTCGAGTCAGCCAGCTGTTACCTTCACAGTCAGTGTTTCACTGGAGGATTAAAGCAGTCACGAGTCACAGCTATCAACATTTTAAGTTCTGGGAAGCCACTCATGAATAACTAAGTGCAGCCCTCATAATCTGACTCTTGTAAGCGTGAACTGCCTGTAAAGTCTATGTTCATGTCTGACACACTTGCATTACAAAGTCATATACATTGCTGCTTGTTTTGGGGTCAGGTCACTTGCTTCTGATCTACTGTTAATCTGTTTTAAAGCCAGGCTGGAAAATAATTTAAAGTAGTTAAGTTTAAAAAGGTGATGCTGTGCACTGCTTAATTTTAGACTGTCAGCATGATTCAGCTAACTTGGCTTTTCAAGTACTCTGGTAGATTGCAATCAGCTTGGCAATAAGATTCCTCACACTGTGGAGAACTCCCTGAAAGGGGATGGTGGAAAAATGCCCTTTGTTAGAAAGTGAGAAGTAAATGTCTAAGAGTATTGGCCATATCCTGCAGACTAAATAAGACAGGTCACAGTGAGATGGCAAAAAGAGGAACATGATCAGCATTTTGACACAGATCCAAAAAAAGCCTCAAGGGCATCAACTTGACCAGTGCAACACCTGATTTTTCAAAGCTGGTCTGTGGCTTTATGAATTGAGAATTAAATATGTATGTTTCTTATACAATGAGATTCCCCAGCATACAGCTAATGAAACATGGGGCTGGGGTGAACTTTTGCCCAGTGTGTGAATTAAAGTGACACATAGATATACACACACACACACACACACACACATATATATATATACACAAAGGAGAGTTTGCTGCAGACCTTGACTTCCCCTTTTAGACAGACTTTCACAATGAGGTAATTGTAGCACTGGAGTGTGGTGGCCACATGAAGCCACAGAGCTGTTCAGCTAAGTAATCCTTTCATTATCCCTCAGGACTCCYGCAATGAACATGTCTGGCCTCTTGTTGTCTCTGACACAGCCCAAAGCCCAAGGAAGTCTGGGTTTGAGATCTGCTCCTTCCCATGAGATCTCAAGAAAGGACCGCTGGAAGTGGTGGCTGTGTGTTGTACAGGGTGCCAAATGTTTCTATGTCTCCTAAAAAATTAACTGGTCAAACAGACAGAAAATTTAGCTGTTTAAATGAAGGAAAAGCTAAAAGGCACATCCAAGCCATGAGGGAGGAGATGATGATCAGCTCCAGAGGGAGTTCAGATTTCCATGTTGGCATTACCATAATTCCTCTCCATGACTTCAAGTTACTCAACAGAGAGTGAATTAAAGACTGTGTGATATTTTCCATCTAATGCTGTGGTTGTGCWGCATCACAGAGAGATTATGGAAACAGCCGATGTGAAGGCTTGCTCTGTGTACACAAATAACAGTCGTACTGGAGGCACTGCCCCTCCTTCCTGGGGGTGGCAAAGTAGGAGCCAGGTGCCTGGAGCCACTCAGCAATGGCTCACCTTACCTGAGTGATCTCTGAACAACAATGCACAGTGTCCCCAGCTCCTGTCCCGGTCAAAGTTATGTGTTGTTGAACACCTGAAAAGAATCAAAGGTGCAGCTTAGTGCAGCTTTAAACAACCTGGATGCTCTCACTGAAACTACAGGGCCTTCATATGCTGGCAACCTGGAAATTCATGCTTGTTTTTTTTTTTCTAATTAACATCAGTTTCATTCAAATTCTCTTGGGAGCAGAGGAAAAAAATATGCTTTTGTTGAAGTTGCTCTGCTCCACTTCTCTCAAATTCAAAACAGATTAAAAATGAGATGTAGAAGCAGAACCTGGGATTTTCAATGAATCCTCCAGAAAAACCCAACATTCTCTCTATTTCTGGGATTAGAAAATGAAAGACGGAAATTAAAAACAAACCCAAAGCAAATAAATTATGTCTTCTTTACTCATTACAAAACAAGCAAAACAGGACCCAGCCCACTTTTGATGCCTGACGGTTACTGTAATAATCTGTGGAGGCAGAAGACTGTCYACAGAGGGACTTTTCCCTGGCTTTCAGTGACAAACATATTTCACACTTTCCACACTCAGTTCCTTTAAAGCATTCTTATTTTGGAACTTGCAGGACAAAATGAGGAAATAACTGACACGGTGGTGATTTCCAAACGCACAGAGAAAACCTCACCTGTTTTCAGAGCAGGGGACTGAGTCCTGCACACCCTCACCMGTCTTTTATCTCAGTCTGTTATCTCTGAGGCTCAGAGCACTCCAAGGAGCACTGAGCTGCTATTCTTCATTTGCAGAAGTAGATTTGCAGGCTTCCCCAGGCCACACAGGGAGCACATGACTGAACTGAGGCTGAACCTTGGAGGTCCACATCCTGTCCCAATGCGCCATCCACCAAAATGTCCTCCCTAACCAGTTCTAATGCAGAATAATAGATATCAGCAAAATGGCATTAGAAGGAACTGGAGTTTACTTTGTTTAATGTGCCTGATGATCTATTTTCGTTATGAATGGTTTTATCATACCTTGAGCAGTTGTGTGATCAAATTTTTCACCCTAGGATGTCAAAAGTTAGATTGAAACTTTATTGTAGAGCATGTCTGCATTTTAACTGCCCTACTTTCCTTCTTAATTAGATGTTRTGTGGTATTTAAAATGCTTAATTCCTATGGAACATCTGAATAGGCCACGTATATTAGGTTTGGTGACCTCAGTTATATTAGGTGGACTAAAAAAAAGGTGCTTGGTAGTCTGGTGCAGATTAACTTGGCACACACTCAAAGAGGCTGTTTTCTCACAGGAATTAAAGCTGGTGTGACTGCTGGGAGTTGATGGAAATTTCTCAATGGTCTTTCAGTGGGAAGTGGATTGTGCTTTTTTTAAGGAGTGGTCTAGTATGCATGAGGATGAAGGTGAGGAATGAGTTAAAAGTGTTCTCAGCACTGCTTGTGTCACTGTCCAGCTGCAGCCAAGTTCTAAGCAAAGGGAAATCTCAAATTTTTCTATCTTAAAAGGTTTTTTGTCGTCAGAGACCCTGACAGAGGCTTCTTCTACCAGCTTTCCACAAACCACTGGTCCTCTCACCCCATGCCCCCCACGGCCAGTCCTTCCCTATCACCTTGCAGTGACTACAATGAGGTTGGTCCTCCCTTGTGATGCCAAGTTGCCTCATTGGTGCCAAGCTTCTTGCAGAGTCACATAATCCTTTCATATTTTCCACCACACATCTCTCACTGTCTGGCAGAACCTCAGCATATCCTCAAAGCTATTTCACTTGTCTCCCTCCTTTTCTTTTAAAAATGTTTTCTTTGATTGGAGGCTTACCAAAAGCATGGTGGCATTTTGGTCTTGCAGGATGTTACCCCCAGAAGCCAAACCAACCGAATGGCCTCATTATTTCCTTGTGCTATTTGCAAATGCACCCATGCTCAAAATTTATGAGATAGCAAATGTCTTTACAGCAGCCTATCATATAAAATTGTCAACACAGAAGTGAAAACTTAAAGATGCAGATACTGAAATAATTATACCAGAGAAGTCCACTACGAGGGATTGATTTATAATAACGTGCTTGGTAAACAACATGGGAATAGACAAACAAAATGGTGTGCCACAGATGAGGCCTAAGTAGTAGGCAGGATAAATGGAAAGTGGCCTATTTTAACCATCAGGCATTTTAACATGAGGCATTGGAGCCTCAACAATAGGATGTTTTCAAGAACAAGCGAAGCCTCAGGCCAGAGGCAGATGGGTGGAGGGAAAGAGCTCTGCCATCACACCTGGTGCTGTCACTGTGTTCAAGACTTGAAGGTTGCCTGAGACCTTTTTAGGTGTTGTTCTGACTATGAGAGATGGCCAGACTTTGCCTGACAACACTAGACCCTTCCTATACAGACCTAAGCCCACCTGGGCACASGGGACCTGCACATTCAGAACTCAAGCACAGGATAAGGCTGTGAGCCAACACCTTCCATTTTATACCCAAAATCTTAGRCGAGGTCTGCTCCTGCCATTCCCTTTGAGCAGAACCTCAGAGGAATCCATCCCACCATGGGACACAGGGGCAGAGTGCTGGCAGCTTCCCTGCAGCCACAGCCTGGTCCAGTTCAGGCCACCCTTCCTGTTTGCTCTCACAAGTGTTCACTGCACCCCCACTTGGTCTTTCCCTTCCTCTGGAGTCTTTCTGGAGGCAACAATGAAATTCAGTAGCAATTCCAGCTGGGTTTTTTTCTCCTCAGCACAAAAGGAAAATTTACACTTTAGTAAGATATCATGAAAGACTTGGTAATAGGCTACTAAATAGAAATTTATCTGTGAAAACAGATTATAATTAAAGGGAAATGCAATACAGGATGCTGTTAAAGGAAGTCTSTTATTTAAATACTGCAATTATTTTGTCTTCTTTCCTGTATTTTCAATAAATATTTATAAAGATACAACTTGTTTGTTGYTCTCAAAGAAAGTAGGGAGAGCTTTCTGTGGTCAGGAGATGACTTACGTTGAAACACAGTATGTGTCAGACGTAGTATGAGAAAACATAAAATTAAAGCCAACTGGAGTGGGGTTTGGCCTGCACTGTAAAGTCCTGCCTGTAGTCCTGACTTAAAGTATGACTTGAGGACTAAGGACATGAACTTAAATGCAGAAGCCAGTTCTCTCCTGGTCTGGTCTCCTTGCATTTGCCCCCAAAGAGGCAGGTTGGACCCAGCCTCCCATCATCCCTCCCTAGCAGCTTGCAGGAGGCAGGAGCAGGAAAGACACAGCCTTGCCCTCACCTGCTGCCTACCAGGTCCCCTGGGATCAGTTACTCAGCCTAAGTCCAGCCTGGGTTAGTGCCAAGTCACACAAAAACGCACGGAGCAGGTTTCTCAACTGCTATTCAGGGCTCTTTTCCCGGCATCTCTGTGCCTGATGTCACACGTTAAGTTGCTTTTAGCTTATGAGTGATGAGCAAACACTGGCCAGAAGGTCACCCATAGGGTGAAATGGTCTGTCAAAACCAAACAGCTCCAGCTGTCCTCCTCCTCGTCTCCCCGCTTGTAAATGGCTTTTAAAAAGTCGGAAGCATGAGAGCAAGTTGTTGAAGGTCAGCTCTAAAGTGTGCTCTAACCTTGGATCCCATCCATTCACAGGTTTTTCCATTTCTGTGGCCTGACTGGCTAAAAACAAATACACAGTGTCATGTATTAACAGGATCCATCTTAAGCATTGCATGAAATTAAGTGGGTCCAAAGGTCAAACTCTTTGTTGCTACAGTTCATCAAAGACAGGGTTCAAACCGGAAAATTATTCCAGTTCCCTTTCTTTAGTTAAGATAGTCTCAAATTCTTGTTTCCTGGAGGCTTTTCTTACCTGGCTTGTATCTGTGGATATTGGGGAAATTCTGAAGTGGTTTCCTAGCCTGAAGCTCTGCACCTATTTGTGTAAGCAGGTGTGAGTTGTGTTGTTTGCACTTGAAACAGATGTGTCATCAGAAAGACGCCACAGATCACGAAAAAATTAGATGGTCCAGTGTGAAAAATGAGAGTTCTGCCCTGCCTGGGTGAGTAAAATAAACTCTAAAATATTATCTCCACCCTGAAAGTGTTTGCATTTCACTCATCTGGGCATATATTTTCACATTACTGGTACCCACACATTCCCTGCTTTGTTGCCTTCGATTTCAGTTRATATACACCTATTATATGGGTTTGTCTGCAAAGTTTATCTCTTTTATTCGGTTCTTGCTTCAATAGAATTCCCACCTGACTGCCCCTACCCCAAAAATGAATCATGAATACTTCTAACAGCTTCTGCAAAAGTAAAAGAGTAACCTTTGCCCAAAAGAAGGAGACCTAGCCTTAAACACACTAATAGAATAAATCATTACCCAACAGACAGGAGTAATAGCTCACTACTGCGCTGTCCAAAAGGGGTCTGGTGCCAATCTGGATAGAAATTATAGATATGGGGGCAGGGAGAAAACAACTTTCCTCAGAAATCAGATGGTCTCTGCTGCAATACAAGTACAGCCTGGACAAATCAAACAATCCCTTAACCGAGTGTCCTCTCTTGCAGATGTATCTCTCCTTTCTCCTCAGCAGAGTGTTTCTATCAGGTTGTTCTATCGGTCCTGCTTTTTCTGTACAAGCTCTTGTCACTCATGTCAGTTGCAGTTCCAATACAAAAGGCAGTGAGGAAATATTTCTGCGGTTCCTGAGCTTCCTGTGGCCCTGGAAACCCAGTGCCAGTGGCTACCTCCCCCTGAGCACAAGTCTTGACCCGAGGGCCATGACTATCAGCAGGAGAACTGCTCCAGTCTCCTTGGGCACAACATCAAGCTCAAGATAATTATTCCAAAAGCAAGATTAAAGGTGACATTTTCATCTGAGTGCTCTTTTCATTTATGAGCAATGTCAACTTACCATTTCCTTCTGGAAAATGAATTTGATATACACGTGTGATAAAACCTTCCACCGAACCGGAAAGGAAATTTGCATAAATGTCCATCCTCTGTGAACACTGAAATACAAGTATAAAAAACTCATAATGCAGCTGAACACCAACCCACAAATTATATTATATACTATTATATGAAATTATGAAGATAGATATCTACAAGTTTTTCAGCTGTACTCTGGGCTCTGTGTCTCTGCAACGTCTAGTGCATAAGAAGAGGCTTAAAATCCTACATAATGACTGAATCAACAAAGATTAATGGACTCTGCAGTAGAACAAAGATCTCAGATCATTTCAGTTCAAAATATACTGCAATTTCTGGTACAGCAAATGCCAATTATATTCATTAATTGCAATTATCATTTCTAATTATGTAGTATTGTAATTGCATATTAAAATAATTTCTGAAGTTGTATCCTTTCAGGCTCCATATCACATTGTAATATCTGTTTAAAATAATTAAGGAACCAGACTGTACAAACTGAAATAGAAACAGTCAGGAGGAAGAAGGTTTTAAAGGTTGAGGGTAGAGAGATAATTTTGATCGTACCACTTTCCCTTTGGGAGAAGCAGATTCCTTAAAAGTGGGGAGAAACTGATGGGGCCAGTGTCTAAAAAGGGCAAGTTTTACATTCACCACCTCAGTGATGTCAGTCTAAGGAAGGGTGGTGGGAGTCTAAGGAAGTCTAAGGGAGTCTATCAGAAAAAATCCTTCAAGACAAGTCTTGAGAATGAGAGAGGCTGAAGATAAAAAAGACAATGAAAAACTGTCAGAGCTTATTAAACCATTAAACTAAATCTGTTTGGAAATCCCAAAGCTTGAATGGGAAGCCAACCACTGCCATAAGAGAGAAATGGGGTGTTCAACCAAACTGGCAGCACAGCACATTTCGATTTCTCAGAGATGATGTACGACTGCTCCTTGTCCTGAGTTTACCCCTCCCATGACAGCTGGGGCTCCTGCCCTTATGATATCTGTTAACCCTCACGAGCCCAGACTCATCATCTCAAATTGCTGCTGAGGTCAGTTATTAGGATTATGGAAAAAATTACGCATCCCTGTGGTCCAACCTCTTCCTAATCAGTTGGAATTATGGTCACTCCATCTGCCCTGTGTCCTTCTCCGTCAATGTGAAACAGCCACTGCCATCGCTTCTGCCATCCCCCTGTCAATTCCAGTTTTCATTGTCTGAGCTAATTAGGCAAAGGTTATGATATCAACTTCCTCTGTCTGATACCTCTCAGAATAAGCAGGCAGGAGAGTTGTGAAAATATATCCCCATTCAGAAGATATATTGCATCCCAAAGGCTGCTGAAGACTGTTATAACCTATAAAGGCACTACTAATGGCCAAATGCATGTAATCTTTAACAGCAAAGGCACAGAAAG
Organism: Amblyornis subalaris; assembly: GCA_018881555.1. Taxonomy (NCBI): domain Eukaryota; kingdom Metazoa; phylum Chordata; class Aves; order Passeriformes; family Ptilonorhynchidae; genus Amblyornis; species Amblyornis subalaris. The sequence goes on along the minus strand of JACAXG010000056.1, from coordinate 4,363,198 downwards.
ATAAAAGCTTTAAAAATGGCAACTGCAACGCCCACCCACAGCCAGGATATCTGATCATTGGGGTGCCATCAGAACAAATGCAAACCAGCCAGCTGCATGCAATTCCAACCCTTCTCCCACAGAAGAATCAAGGGCGGGGGTAGACGTTGAACCTGTACATACAAAGAGTTCATGTGCCTGAAAGTTACAGGGCAGTTGGAGTTCTGATTAAAGGGAGTTGCCCATCTTTGGCCACACCACATTGTGAACTAATACAAAGCCAYGCCAGCTCAGACAAACTAAAATCCCATCGGCACCTTCCCATTAATCCGCACCTGAAGGAAAATTACCCGAGATTCCTGAGCTAATCTCAAATTCCCCTTTACACAGAAATTAATATTGGCATAACCATTCTATAATCCTTATTCATGTTGAGACAAAGACAGGGCTTCCTACCGACTTGCACAGCATGGATACAGACAGGCAGACCATTCTTACTGTCAGGAAACCTATTGGACTTGACTTTGTACCTTGTGGGCGAGTGAACCCATGTTTTGAGCCTCTTCCTGCCTCAGATTTGTGGCGCTACAAAGAGAAAAAGAGAATGTGGATTGGACATACAAATTCACTCTGGGAACCATCCTACTGGTACAAACATACTTTCCAGGGTGCCCTGAAAGTGTGTTTCTCCCAATGTTTCCATGAAAATCTCATTATTTTCTTGTGAGTTTTGGTGGGGCACAGTCTGGTCAAAGAAGGTAGATACACATTGGCTATTGAAAGGTCTCTGTTAAACCAGGAAAACCCAGCACAACACAACAAAGGCCAAAGCTCTGCTCCATTCTATCTTTCTATTGCCAAGGGACACATATCCTATTTCTCTCAGCAGGAAGCGTGCATGCACTCCGGGGCCAGTTCACGGTTACAAATAATATCCCAACATTTGACTTTTCCTGCTATTTATCTGTATCCCCCAGGGCATTAGCTACAAAAGCAACTTCTTGGGTTTGCCAATCACCAAGCAAAGAGAACTAGGCTGAGCTGATTTTAAGCCACAGGAAATAATAAAAAATGGCAATACACATAAAGTGCTGCTGGAAACTGCACCATAGCAAAATAAAAATATCACAAAAGCAATCAAAGAAGCAGCACATCATGAACATAGAACTGCAAAGGGGACATAACAAGTGAGGGTTAAGAAAAAGCTGTTGCTAAGATATACAGGGAGGGCTTGAACAATTCTGAGGAAAAAACAATTTTTGCACTCTACACAGACTCTGCCAGCATCGAGCAGTCTGCAATGGCTTCAGCCAGGGATGATCTTTTCCTTGAATGTGAACATTCCCGTGTGCTCCCACGTGTAATATCCGAGGACRTATTTTTGTAATTCTCTGGGATAGTTAGGATTATAGCACCATTTAAGTATGTCTGAGCTACTTTTAACCTAGCTTGTGAAATAAAGCATATCATAAGGCCATAGAGCTGAGGGTCCAGGCTATTAGATGCCCTGCTAGACCATGGTGGATGCCAGGCCATGGCAGGGTTTAAGCAACCTAGCAAAGTCAAACCATCACAGCCATGCTCAGCAGTGCTTCAGGTGCCTGGCAGACATACCTCCAAAAAACACACAAGGCACATGATGAAAAAACACTGAGGGGTACKGCATGGAAACAGGGAGAGGTCTGAAATGAACAAAAATAGCTACCTAGGCTGGCCTGTTCAGTTACCAGACAGCAGAAATGTCTGGCGGTGGAGCACGCTCCCACCGTGCTACTGCAGGTACCTGCTCGTGTCAACACATTTCTGAGATGCACTTTTAAAGGATTTCAATTTTTGTGGTCCTTCCTTCCCTCCCATTCCTCCTCCAAATGCATGTAAGCAATTGCTTTAAATAGAGAAAGTATAGTACCAGCTATCCCACRGGCCCCTCACTTAGCATTGCTGTCAGCCTTCATTTGGCAAATCCCTTTTGTTTTCCATTTGAATCTCTCTTCCTYCTCTCTTCTTCTTCTGTTTGGCGGCTTCACTCATCCAACCCCAAGGCAATACGGTCCTGCCAGGCAGCACATCCACCACGCCAAAACAGAAGAATCACTTACCATCCTTGCACAGCCACTGCTCAAAGTCAGAGCCAAGACAACAGTGAGAGGAGCACAGACTTTCATCTTTGTTCTCCTCTCATGAAGGTTTTGCCTGGCAGAGGAAAATTTCCAGGGCTGGGCTGAAGCGGGAGGGTGATTCAGGAATGAGCTTTCACAAGGGACTGCAATTTAGGTTATTTTAGTTTTCTAAGTAAGCAGAGCTGTTATCATTGTTAATCATTAATGTCTTTGTGGGTAGAGGGGAATGCCATGTAGGGAGAGACTCTTCCTAAACCATGGGGAATGAAGAGTTGTCAAAGTGCCTGACCCTTGAAGATGATCCCTGGTGTAATCAGCAAGCATCGAAGAGCACCTCCAGAGGAGCGGATCCAATGTTGCTTTTAAGCAGAGCTGATTTACCATCCAGATGTTCCCCTTCTCTTTCTCTTCAGGAGCTAATTAAAAACATGGTACGGCAACAACAAGGAGCTCCAAGCAAGCCCACTCAGGAGATGGCATTACATTGCAAAATACGGACCAGATCAATGCCAATACCAAGGATTACTCATTAACAGATGGTTACCTGCCCAGCCATGACTTGCAACAGCAGCCTTCCAGCAACAGACCAGGAGAGTTAAAAARAAAGAAAATACACATTGCTCTGATAACACATTTTGTGTACCAAAAAACTCCCTTCTGCCACCATCTGAGCAAAGCCATTTCCGTCTTGTAAGCACCTGTCTGAGATAGCTGCACTGCAGAAGCATTTCTAATACAGATGCAGAGGGTATTGCTAAAACTGAGATTTCACCAGTGGAGTTTATTTCAGCCCCACCTTGCCCCACAACCAGAATCCACAGGTTTGGCTGGTACGACGGTGTCTGGCTTTTGCCAGCCATGTCCTGTCAATCAGGGACCGCACCTCTTCACACCCRAAATCCCCAGAGCCACAACAACCAAAAGAATACCATAGTCCTTGCTTAAGTTGTGTCCTACCCTTTGAAGTTTCATCGGCACATCTATGGAAGGGATATGATTCTTTTCAATTTTTTTGACCCAACAAGGCCTTGGCAGTAGGGCCCAGTGGTGCAGCAATTTTGACATGATGGTTTATCATGTGGCAGGGAATTTCTGCTGGCTGTTGTATCACACTGCTGTGTCTTTTGTCACAGTAGTAGCTCCTGTTAGTACACGTAGGCATATATAGGTTTATGCTCTAAACTTTCGTACTGTGAGCAAGGTTTGGAACAGCAGGAAGCAGGAAAATTTGGAAATTTCTTCCCAAAATCTAGTAAATAGCAAACAGGCAGAAAAAAATCTTTGCCTCTATGTGTAGCTTGCTGCCAGAAGACTTGAAGTAAATAAAGCTTCAGAATAGACTTGTGGAATAGATCCATCTTATTTTCACTCATTTCAAACTTGGAAATAGGGTGTACAAACAGTCTGATCTGCCTGGGGACACCTGGCAAACCTGGAAAATAGATTTATTTCCACTTCCTCCCTTCATTCTTTAGTTTGGCCATCAGGCTTCAAGTCAGTAAAATCTGTTTGATGGCTTGTAGACATCTGCTTACCATGCAGGCTACTGAAATTGTGCAAAGAAGGGGAAAAAAAAGAAAAAGGCATTATCTGCTATTCCACTCCAAGTTCCCAAAAGTTCTGCAGAAAGGGAGGAGCGGGGGAGTGCAGGGAGGAGGAAGATACTTCTTTAAGGCTGTGGAAATACCCTCTTCCACCCATTTCCAGAGTAAAAATCATCCACTTCCAGGACCAGAAACCCTGCGTTTCTATGGTGACCAAGGCAGGTAGTGGGGAAGCATTTTTCCATACCTGAAAGAAACAGAGACAAAAAGCAAGAATGCAATCTGTTGTCAGTGTGTCTACTTCCAGTGGTTGTAGTTAATGTTGTAGATCTACAAAAASAGCTGCAGTGTGTCTTTTTGAGGAGTGACAACTCTGAGCTTTTAGTTAAAATTGATTTCTTAACGTAAGAAAAAGGAAGAAGCACCAACATAAGGAGACACTTCAGCTGATAGGACACTGTTGGCACAAAGCAAAAGGAAAAGACATCAAAGCCAGGAGTTGCAACATCTGCCAGAGAAGCACCACCATAAAATGGGAATTACCCCTGAGTAAGGTCTGAACAACGATTTCAGGGTTCAGACAGTCTGAATCACTAAAACCCCTAACTGCTACATGTACACTGCCTGCCTTTCTTCAGCAGAGAGGTGTCTGAACAGGTCTTACGGCCATAGCAAAAAGGCAGAATTTGAGGTGTGGTTTTTTGGTAAATTATGTTAAATGATCAGTGACTCTTTCAGCTATTTATAAACAGAAGAAGCTCTGCCTGCCTTCTTCAGCCTTTTCCTAGAATCATTAAAAATGAAGCATGCCACGTCTGGTTTTTTTTTTGAGAAACATTGTGTCTCATTGGCAAGAAACTACTCAGAAAACCGAAAATTCAGTTTTGATACTGAATTCTTATAAACTTCACAGGGCTTTGGGCATTTGGGAGTTCATAAGTGTGAAGAGTATGATCTGTGCCAAAACCATCATCCCATGGGTCAGGCTGATGAGCCTGCAGAGCTACTCTCCATAACCTTCTCAGGTCTATTCATCTGTGACTCACTATTTCCAGAGTAGTGACAGAAACTTTCTATTAAGGGAAACAAGAATCAGGTGTGTGTGGAGCTAATAACTTAACAACAACTAGAAAAACAACAAAGATGTGGAAACAATCCATGTGGTATTCAAGACAAATGCCCTGACATTAGATTTGAGAATTCATCTCATGCCCATTTCAAATGAGACTCTGTGAAACACTAAATGAATACAAATATATGTAGGTGTACATACACACAAATACATATAAGAGAGAGAAAATCTGGAAATAGGAACTAGAGGAAAGACCTGGCTTTGGGGTGATAGAATATTTGGCAGCTCTAAGGCCTGGAGCCTGCATTGCAACTCATCCCACCAGTGAAACTGCAGCTAGAGTCTGGTTTTCAAAAAAAATTCCATTTTCCTTTTAAAGAAAGGCACATTCTGATTCTTAATTTTGTTGCACATAATATTGAAGATTTTCTGCAGAGCACATAATCCATTTGCATCTTCTGCAACTACTAAAGGCAATGAAAAGTTTCAAAATAAGACTAGGAATTCTTTTTCATGTTTGCAGGCTGTAATCCTTCTGTATCAAAGACTAAAATCCCTTAGTTTCAGCAATCATTTTCCCCTTTATACTGACATCATGGGAAAAAGAAAAGGCAAATAAACACACAATAAATGAGGAGAAAGAGACAGAAGTCTTGCTGCAACTGTATAGCACATACTGATAATGCTGCCTCATACATTTGCCTTTTCCTCACTTCCCACACTGCAGTGTTTTTTATTTCTTTAGATTTAACAACAATTAATAAAAGCCCAGACTGAGCCCAGCCTTTGAACTAGTTAGTAATAACAAAACAATATTAACAACCATCCTAAATGATTAAATATCAACAAAACGTAAATTAACTGAGTCAGCCATCAATATGAAATAATAAAATCGCAGGGGTTTTTTTTTCATCAATTAGTTGACTAGACGTTAGTGGAAATAACAAGTCTAGACACACACACACGTCTGCATTCATCCCTATGTACCAGCTACCAAGAAGACTATGAGAGAGCTGTCCTATGAGAGCAAGTTCATGTGTTCTTCATTTTTACATTATCTTCTTGTCATTGTAAATGCTTCTGAGGAAACTTCCACTCAGCTACTGCAAAACTGAAGAAAAAAACTTTTCTAATGACTGATTCCCCCAGTATTTTTGCAAATTTCTAAGCTTTTTCATAGCGATAAGGTAACCTCAACTAACAGGGTAGTGTTGCACACTAAGATGATCTGATTTCATGGCTTTAATTGACATTATTGCTACGAAGCCCAGATGCAGCTTCCTGGATAAGGAAACAGTTGCAGGAGCATTGTTGGCAGGGGAACTAGTGCAGAATCTAAAGTCTCTCTAAGTGTGCTGTGCCCAAGACCTTTATACAGCCTGATGAGTATATGTGAACAGGAAGTAATTAGAACTATTACTGGCATTAAAAATACAACTTTTGATTTATCTTTCAGGAATAGGTAGAATGCAAGTAATCTTGTGTGGCAATTCTGCTGCTGGTGTACTAGCAAGGGACTCAATGCTGACATGGGACCGATGTACAAACCCACCCAACTCTCTTCATTTTTCCTCTGGGGGGCCTGCAAACCACACTACAGTCTTTGTTGTCACTAATGGATGGGATTTCCTTCATCTCTGTTGCTTGAGATCATTCCTATCATCCTGGGAGCCGTTACCAAACTCAGCTGTCTCTGATAATTAGTGAATACCTGAATCACCAGAACCGAGGCTAACACTCATGGGCTAAAAGCATAGTAACTTTTTTTTTTTTTTTTTTTAATARATAAGACAACACAGCAATACTGGGAGTGCATGAGGAACCCTTCCTCTTCCCTCCTTCAACCTCCTCAGTTGTTGCAACATGGGAGGGCACAGGTCACACCTGTCTTGGCAGATGGTACAACCTCAGTCTTGTCACTCACATCCAAAAACAGCATTTTCACCACTGGGCAAGCAGTGAACCTCTGCCTCCTCTTATGTTTTCTGGAGTGGTGCTTTGAGAAAAGCCATTGTGTTTCTTTTGCTAAAGCAAAGAAAGAAAGCTGAAATCATTTTGCTTGTTTGCTTATTTCAGCAAGAAAAAAAGAAAAGTTTTGGCTCAAATCAAACTGAAAAGTTGAGTTATTTGTATGGGCCTTAAACAGTGTAACATCCAGCTACATTGCAACCACAAACACCTCTGGGTGTCACCCCCTCCCTTCCATGTGAGCATCAAAAATCCCAGGGGGAAAAAATTGACATGGTTTTGGCTTTCAGAGAGGACTGAAGTCCCAGTCCATCCTCTCCTGCACCAGACTTTGCTGTAAATATTCACAGACCCCAAACTGAGGATAACCTCTGCCACACCATAGCAGAGCAAACACACCCTTTTAAAATCCCCACTCCCCACTCCTCAAGGCAGCAAGGCTGGGAAAAGCACAGTTGCCAGAGTCTGGTTGCTGAGCAGCTGGGAGCCAGCAAACACGGATTTGGCGCTGCAGCACTTAGCAGATAATCCTGGGACAGAAAGATACGCCTTCACCCAAATGTTTACTCCCCCTCACTCCCCTCACCTCCCACGCTCCCCCAGCACCTCTCGCAGCTCTCCTGGCTTCCCTCAGCAAGCTCACAGCTCTGGGGTTTTCTGCACTGATTTCCTTTCTCTTCTCTCCAGGGACTGAAACAGTTCTCAGATCTATCACGTTATGTTTTTTATTTCAGTCACTCCACACCCGCATCTCCTCTGGCACGTGGGCTGTGGATGTCCCATCCTGGCCCACGGCCTTGCCAGCAGCCTCCAATGCCTCGCAGAGCACAGCGGCAGATGGAATGTCGTCTTTCCACGCACAAGATGGTCTCCGGGTGTTATTGGGTCTTCCTCCTCTCACTGCCTTCTGCAGGGCTTGGGGTCCTCCTTCAGCAGCTCTGCAGACCTTCACACTCCCATCACATCTCTCCACGGAGATGGATCTGCTCCTGGATTTGCTCCACATGRTTCCTGCAGTTGGCCTTGGAGTGTTTCTGTTAAACATCGTGCTTCACGAAACCCCACACCCTGGTGCTTATCTGACACTTCTACCTTCTTATCTCGCTGCTGCCCCTCAGACATGGCCTCTTGGTCTTGCTCTCCACTAGAGCATTCTCTTACCACACTACTGGGCCTGCATTCAGAGCTGTACCAACCTTCAGCTAAAAGTATCAGACCTTGTGAGTCCCTTTCCAGTCAAAGGGTGTTGTATTTGCCTYCCTCCCCCAGTCCAAACTGGCACAGCCTGTCCTCATTGCCTGCATCCCGCAGGAGCAGGCACAGGACCCTCCACAGCCCAGCACCCTGGTTTTATAAYGGCTTCATTTGCACTTCTCTGTGAAATCTCATTTTTGGCCAGATACAGCCATTGCAGTTGCATGTATATATTGCAGGTACATATTTTCGAAGCCTTTACCTGCAGCTGTGCTTATGGATGGTTTTTTGAYGCATCCAAAAAACTTTAGTTCTGCTCTGAAAAAACAAACCATATAAAATTAGCAATGGAAGAGCTGGGCTTGAGCTGCAGAAACAAAACCAAGCTGTGCTTTTATACTCCTAATCACACAAACCTGTGAGCGATTTAAAGCTCTGCTACAAGCCACAATATGCAAAACCTTAATTTATACATCTCAGACCTGGATCTAACCAAGCTTTTAGAAGTCCATTTCATGATATCACTTAGTTCTGTTCATACACCCAGATGTCATATCTAAAATACTATGCCTGCAACCAGTCTAGGATGTGTTTGCATGAAGAGACTCTTCCTCCTACTGTATGAATAAGAGTGGAAAGTAGGTAACTGTATTTTTCAAGGACTTTGGTATAAACCTTTGCTGATAACCCTGGCTAAAACAGTAGGCCCATATACAGAGGCGTGTGGGGTTTTTTTTAGCTGTGTACTCACTGAAAACTGACAAGAAGAGGTGTGGAGGCACCCACCTTCCACTGATGCCAACACATTTAGGTAACTTGAGCACAGGCTGATTTGCAATTGTTAGGCACATACATTTTTAGCTGTGCTCAAATTCCTGCAATTCCACCCACTTTCTTCATTAGCATATTAGACGCCCCCATGGCACACTTTAAAATGGTCTATAAGTCAGGCATGTGTGAGGGAAGTGGTTCCAGTTCTGCAGCTGAAGGCAGCTGAAGTCTTCCCTTTTGAAGGGGAAAGAGCAGTAACAAGGAAGAGACCACCTTATGGGAAGGATGCCAGCCCCACAGCCTGCCTTGACTTAGGGGTGATTTCCTATGGTAGGATGGAGAAGAGAGTTCACAAATAATGTTCCAATTATGCTCATTGCAGGCCTAATAATATCCTGTATGAAAACCTSTGTGTGTGTATATATATATGTATATATGTGTGTGTGTGTATATATATATATATCTATATTTCCTGTATGTTTTTCATATATATAGATATAGATACATTGTTATGGAAACCAAGTGTTTTTTCTGCTTTGCAAGTAACTCCTATGCCAAGGGCTGAAGAGCCAGCTGACACCAGCTGATGAGCCTTTTGGCCATGGTGACCAGGAGAAGCCAGACAAAGAGGTGCTCTCTGCTAATCCTGCCCCCTATGCAGGGAGTGCTCCCATCCCTCAGGGTCACTGAGGCAGCTGCCCAGGGCCAGCAGGGCTGCTTGGACACTGCATTTTGCAATATCATCATAAGGATACTCACCCTAGATTTGTCAGTCTGTTGATCTAGCACAGTGTTTGCCTGGGCTTTCCCTGCAGTTTCTGCATCCCAAATCTAGTGGCAAATCTGTAAGGCACTCCTCAAGCTTCTCCCTTCAGTCTCCCTGCTGCCAAGGGCTTGTCCCTATGCCAGGAAAAGGACCCTTGGACTTCAATCCCATGCCTCGGGGTGCATTTGGGAGAGCTGGTTACCTATCAGGTAGGCAGAGAGATAAAGCAAGAGGGACACAGTGTCCCTTAGCAGGGCTCCCCTCTCACTGCAAACAAAAGCCCTGCAACTGACGCCTCCTCTGTTATCTGCCTCTGCTCTTGTCTGTCCATGGTGTCATCCTGCTGGGGACTGTTGCATGTTTTTTTCGCCAAATCCATAGGGATTCTGTCTCTGACAAAACTCCAAGGCTGTTTTTACTGCATTCCTAAAGGTAAGGCAGGCAGAGATGTCCCAGGAAGAACCTGGGSTTCCTTCTGGTAAGCAGCCCTGTCCTCACTGCACAAATCCTGATTTCAGAAGTGACTGCGTACCACTCACTACATCACTACTGGCCTCAAGAACAGGCCTAGGCTAAAGATTTGCCAGCATGGTCAAAAGCCCTGCTGTATTTCCTTCTCTCTCTCTCTCTTTTTTCCCCCTCATTTTCCTGTACCTCCAGTGCCACTCCTTGTAATTGCTGCAGAAATGTAATTGCTGTTCTGTGTAATTGCTGCTGAAACAATCTGAGCTGTCATTGACTTACATTGTTCACAGATCAGGAGGAACTGGCAGATGAGAGTCACCCCACCTAGCTTCAGAGGCCTCCTGCATATGTATTTACATCTGAGGTAGGTATCAAGGCTCACAGTATAAGCAGAGGAGACCTCAAAAATACAGAAGTGTTAAATTTAAGGTATGAGTCACCTGTCCAAAATTATGTTTCAACTCAAGGATGAAACAAATCATTCTTTATATCCATGGACAGTATTAAACAAACAATTCTTTATATCCACAGACAGTATTAATTACATCCCTAACAAATACCTAAAGTAACACCCGTGTTTAGGACACAAAGGCAGCTTTGGAGTAGACACCTAAAGTTAGGCAAGATCCCAACTGGGTTTTCCTAAAAGGGAAGTCATCAGATCAGCTCTGCTAAGTCTATTTTGAACTAAACTGGACTTTCTTTTGCAAACAGGAGGCCAAATCCTGTTGACTACAGAGCTGTCTAGCAAGCAAAATTACATCTTATGACATCACAGAGTGGGTGTTTTAGTGGTACAAGCTGATGTCATTGCAATGAATGGCAGCAGAATCTCATACCTCTGTATCAGTCCTTTCCCACGAGAGCATAAAACAAACAGGCAAGATGCAATGGGAGAAGCAGCTTTTTCCAGGAGATGGAGGTGGTGCAAGACCAGAGGAGCTTCACTATCCACAGGAGATGAACATCTGCCTGCCTTCCCCCTCTCCCCAGGGAATGAAGTTGCAGCATGTGCTGCTCTGGATTTTCTAACACACAAACTTTAGTCAACACTCAAATGAGCGAGGGCAAGATCAGAGATATACTCCCACCACCATGGATTATCTCCTGGTTGCAAACAAGTTTCAGCTAACTGCTCTGCATACAGAGGGCTGATCTCAGCCAGGCATTGTGTCATCCTGGCCGTAGGACTGACTCTGGAAATTTTAAAATCATGGAAGAGGCTGAGATTAGGTAGCTGTTGTGGGTGAGGGAGTTCATGCTGTTGGTATACTGGTAAATACTGGCAAATAGCTACTGAAAAGAATCCAGGCACAAGTCTATAGATGAGGGAGAATAGTAATTAAAGTAATAGTAATTCAATTTCTCCTCATCACATAGTTTCATCTTTCCAGAAAATACTCAAGTCTTTAAGACCCCAATTACCTCCTGCAGGAATGGGGAGAAGCATTAATTTCATTTTTGTGCCCTGGCCTAAGAATGTGCCACTCCAAGAGGGATTAGTTTTATTCAGATGAACTTCTTGCTGGCCTTTCGTTTCTTTATCAGCCTGCTCTGGAATTGAGGTGTGAATCTGCACAATAACTGAGTTATATACTATTTTGAGACTGTGAGCAGGTCTTTCCAGGCAAAGAATGCAAATGAGGCACAGGTTGATGCTCCCTGGCAAAGCAGACACAAGTTATTTGGGAATACACTTCCCAAACTTGGACTCCAGGGCCTTCTCCAGGAAGGTGGGTGAGTGCCCTTGCAGCACCCACCCTGACACCTGCTGCATACCTATGGAAATGCTCCAGTGGCTTTGCAGCTCTGTGTACCTGCAGGGGTGACATTCAGATTTATCACTGGAAACTGGGATGAGATTATCACAGGCAGCAATACAGTGTTGGCATGAATTTGGAAGCCTTAGGTTTCATCCCACTCCCATCAGTCATTATTTTCTACTCTTGGTACTTCTGTATTCCTCCTTGCTGTAGCACAGATTGTTCAAACCACAGGGAGGGATATGGATGAGAAGGGAACCATTGACTGAAGAACCCTTGTGCCACTGATGCAGGTTAGTTTACACAGGCACTGAAGCCCTGTTGCCTCCCAGTTTTCTTCCACTCTTGTTCTCTGGTAGATAGAGCATCCATATATTTTAGCAGTGCTGGCAGCACGGGCAGAGCAGCTGTGATGCACTGGTCCCCTCAAGCCACCACACATAGCTAGACAACCCACCAAGACTACCCAGAAGAGAAGCCAGAAGAGGATTACACTGTACCTGGAAAACATTTGGCTATTCAGGCCTGCAATCCCTTTGTGTTGCTAGAACAGAGCAAAAGGAAATAATTAAAGGCTAAAAACATACCCTACTATTATTAAATTCCAGAGGATGAGCTATTTTTAAGGTATATAAATATTTGGCAAAAATTCTTAACAATCCTCTTTTAAAGGAATTTCTTTATGTAAGCTAGGTTTAAGATATCTTTGCAGAATCTAATAAAATGCAGGCAAGTTTCATGTTGTCTCATACTTCCATTTAAACTGTGATGCCTAAAAGGCAGCAGATCCCAGAATAACTGAAAAAAATATTTTTCACATCTTTTCCCTACATTGAAATCAAATATCAATTAAACGTTATCAGCTCCAGTGATATAAATTATTTACTTGCTACATACACAATTAACATTTTAATGAGTTTGACACACTTAAGGTTCTATAAACATTATTGTGCAGTACAGGATTTCTTAATACTTTGGGGAGACAAGGGATGAGAAAGAAAAACCAATGTGCGTTTTCATATCAGAAAGTGATCACATAGACATTTAAAGACAAAACCACAAATAAAACAAGGATACAAATCAAATTCTGTACAGCAGCATTTTAGACTGTACAACAGAATGCTCAATTGGGACAAAAAAATATAAACAATTTTCTTATCTTTCACACAAACAGTTCAGAAAGCATGTTGGTTCATGTACAATATCTTGGATTTGCTAACATTTTGAGTAATGCAGGCAAGATTTGCAAACACCTGATCATCCAGCACTTCTCAGCACACTTTTTGTTCTGAMAAAAATTGAGAGTAACCCGGCTAAAGGTGACAGTTGGTCTGCAGCAAGGAAAAATTTCAGTAAGATCAATGAAAGCTTTTCCTGTGTTTTAACTGGCATTGGATTAGGGTTCACAAATCTCAGGGTCGTTCAGGACCCCACAATGCTAAGCTTGGGATGCTATTCCAAGAGCACAGAGAGAAGCGCTTGGATGTGCCACTTGTTTTTGCTGCAGGGTAAACACCCACACCCTCCACAGAGCAATACTGTTGTCACACAGGTTTACTACAATCCCACAAAGCTTGGAAAACTGCCTGTTCATGCAGAAAATAGGGTCATTTCTAAACCCAAGTCACTGAGCTGTGGTTGGGAGTTGGGAGGTGCCTCAGACCCACAATGGTTTTGGCTTCTCACACCCCTTGATAAGGACCTGCTGTCGGGCCCATGGCCTTTGTCTAACTGAGCCTTTGGAAACTTTTCAAAATCTTTGAGAAATTGTGAAAAGATGCCTCCAGGTGTTTGCATCACACTACCACACACTCGCCCGGTCTCCCAGCTACCAAGTACCTTAGGAGAGACCATTTTAAATGACAGTGTTTGCTGTCGAGTCTGTGTTGGAGAGGTCTGGGATGAGCAGCAGTGCCACTGCTGAGAAACAACTACTGGCAAGGATTTCAGTTTTGTGGCGAAAATCAAGCTACTTCCAAAAAATCAAAATATGCTCATAAGTCCTGGTTATCTCTACTACAGTGAGACAAGGAGGCTGCTAGCTGAGCCACATCTTCAAGAACTTTTCTGTTAAGAACATTAAATTCCAGTATCAGAAGAGAAGCAGGAATAAAGCAATTCATGCTTCAGCAAAGGCACAAAGAAGTCAAAACTTTCAGGGAGAGAAGTAGTGCCTTAAGGACCCAGCATCCTTGAATGGCATTAAATAGCCTGCAGAAGACTTCCAGGGGCATGAGAAAGGACACAGTACAGCCAGGTAGTGGCTCCTTCCCATGGAGCAGCAGAGCTCTTGCAAGGTCACTTTGCAAAACCTGTTTATGTGTCTTCATAACCCATTGGTTCTTTGTCACATGGTCCCCCAGAGCTAAACTGTGCAGTGATTTATTTTGCACGTGTATTATATCACAGACTTGTTGACAAGGCACACAACTACAATAATCCTACAGGGGAAGCCTTGTTGCAAGTTTGCTTATGTGTATATTTTCTATTCTTCACAAAGGCTTTAAAACTAAACCACAACAAAACTGTGACTTGTGGAACCAATGAGGCTGAAACCACTACAATTGAAAATCAGATACCATGACAACAAGTGAAATATAAGACAACTGCTATATAAAATAAGATTTAGAATGCTGCAGGATTTTCTAAGTGTTGGGGTTGGTTTTTGTTAAATCACTGGTTGTTACAGGTTGTTTCAGGTCTAAGTACTGACACAGGTCAGTAGATCTCTTTCTTCCACGTAAGAGGATAGAAAGACCTCTTTTATTTATCATCAAGGGATTAGAAAGACCCAGGAGTAACTCTACACAAGTAGAATTTCAACAGGCAAAAACTGGGAAAAGTAAAAGAAATGAAGCCACCTAGAATCTGATTAGGAACTAGCTGGCAAGATAAAGGATCAAGCTATCAAGCAGGGCTTCAATTAGGCTGATCTTTAATTGCAAGTAGATTTGATTAGTAGTGGAAATCACAGTATGAGGAGGCAATTTAAAATCGTATTACAATGTTCAAGTCACACAGTAATTAAAACTAGACCACATCCCTAGTAAAATATTGGAAACCATCAGCCTGAGACAGGCTGCCCACATTCCTTTTTATTAACTCCTTATTCCAGCAGGTTTAGATTTTATATTATGCCAGATATTGAATAGAAAAGCTGATATTATTAATTCTTCCTAGGGCTAAGGAATTAATTTCCATTACTTCTAGCTAAGAAGTCATTCTTTTAAACAATCTGCCATTAACTGGCAYGACAGCGTGGCTTGGGGAGGAACGGCTTTTCCCATGTCCTTTTGTTTACAGGATTTCCAGGCATTATGCCAAGATTTTTCTCTGTGTTAAAGAAAACTCCATTCTTTCACATCCTTCATTTTCCTGCACACAGCTTGACTCCCATGCTGTCAAATTCCCTTTGAATCCTTTATACATTCAAATCCAGTTTGTTGCACTCAGAATTTACGAACAGCATTTTTGTTTGCTTGTTTTTCTGAGCCCAGCAGCTTGGGGATAGAAAACAGGGGGTGGTGAAGAAACAGCTCTTTGATTTACACCTGGCTTCTATTAGCTTCATCTGATGGCCCCTAATCCTTGCATTAGAAAGGAGTGTGGAAGTCAAACCCTATCCACCCTTTCCATGGCACTCAAGGTTTCTCAGCTTTTATAGCATCTCCCCCGAGTTGTCTCTTTTTCCAGCCAAAGAATTCAGTATTGCTCACTACCAGTCACTTGAGTGCATTTGCACAATGTAACATAAGCAACCTTGTTCCATCTAAAGTATTGATCAGAGATTAATAAAGACTAATGATTATATCTGAATTTCAAGTTTTTATCTGTCTGATGTTAGGATTTTCTTTTCCAAAACAGAAAAATAGTGCAAAGTATATCACAGGTTAAAAAGCCTTCTCTTGAGTTTGACTGCTGTAATGTTAGTTTTGATTAGAACAAAGCTATGAATTTTCTGGAAGATAGGCAAAACTTGTGGCCATTTATCTGTGCAAAGAAATATCTGCTCAAGAGCAATTATTACCAAAATATTATGCCCCCCCAAAACAAAAAGTGAAAAAAAAAAAGAAATTATCTCTTTAAAAATACATAAATATTTAAATATTATCATTGGGCTGTGACCGCTTTGCTATGTTCTGCCTGCTTTGCTTCCCAAATCTCAAGTATTGTTACAACACCATGATTTTATCATGACTCTCAAATTAGTTTAAAGCTTTAAAGTTTTAAAAAGAACAGCTGTTTTCACAGCATATACCCTCATTCGGGCCCACACTAACTTGAGCCTAATGTTAACAAGGATTTTCCTCAATAACAAAAGCAAAATCACTTACCAGTAGAAAAAAAATTAAAGTATTAAAGCTAATGGCTTTGTTATATCCCTTTATCTCACTGGAGTATTTGATGTAACATTTAAGCATTAAGCTTAAGCTTTAGGAATCTTACTTTACAATTGCAAAATCCTACGTACCCTCTTTCTCACCTTACACATTTGAGTTTAAGAAACTGAGTGACAGTGTCCAGTACTCTCAGCTATTCAGAAAATTCACAATTCTTGGTAAGCTTTAGAGGAGGGASAGAGGAGTTGACCAATATTGACTTTGATGCTTGAGACCTACTGCCTGTGTGGATCAYCAGTCCAGGAGATACGCAGTATGACTTTTCAAGTCTCACAAGAATTTCAAAGCAGTGAACCACCAGAAGTCTCTCTATATCCACTCAATATGATGAGCAGATGTCCAATGCTCTCAATTCTTCCTGTACCCTTTTGCATGTCCAGGCTCATAACCTCTTCTGAAGAAATTGTAAAGGAGGAAAAGGAGCAGGTGGCAAAAACATATTGAGCAGTCTTAAGTATCTTTTCTTTCTCAAAACTCTGCCTAAGGCTAGAAAATGAACTGAAAYTAAAATGAACAAGAAGAATGAGGGACACYGAACTCCTTATCAAAAGAGCAATAACAAAATTGCCTTCCCCCAAAGCTAAAAGACACTGAGAGCAGTGAAGAGGAGGGACGTGATGACCATCACACCACTGTGTAATTAGATATATATTTCTGGTATGGAAACATCACCAGTGTTGGCTATGAAAGCAGCTATTCATCCTAGCGTAGGAAATTCACAGTTTGGGGATTTTTTGCTTCTTGTTGCTTGTWTAACAATAGTCTTATTGCATATATCCAGACAATGCATTAGACAAGACTGAGCTTCACTTGGACCACTTCCCAAATGTTATGAGACAGACAGGAAGATATTAAGAAAATAATCCTAGTCTTTTTACATCAGTAACTGATTTAACTTACACTTCAAAAATCTASTAAAACACAGGGAATCCTGCAGACAAGGGAAAACCATTAGAAGATTAAACTGAAATTATTTTAAATAAAAAGTTTGGACAGGGGAATTTAAAGTTTGTCTTGAATAAAGACAAGGAGGGTAGGGGTGGAAATCATAATTTTAATTGCACTGTGCATTGGAATCATCCCAGGGAAAATTATATAGAAATGGAAAAAGAACAAAACCAAATAGCTCGATACTTCCATTGGAACACTATTTTTTCATTCTAGGGCTTCCAACTCATATCAGAAGTGACAGCCTCTAGCAGGCTCTTTGAAGGCAACTGGATATTGAAAACCACTTATAACTTGCAGAAACATGTCTCTAAGGCATATCTCCATTGCTGCTGATGCCAAGCAAAAATACCAGAAAATTTAATTAAAAACAGAGACTTAAACAAAAGTAGCTTTATACTGATTCTCAGTGGCCTTATTCTTCTCGCTCTTGACAGCGATCAGAGATGGAAGGTCTGATGTCCTGTAAACTCCAGTCCTCATCCTCCCTTGGCAAGATCTCAGTTCAGAGATGTAGCCTTCAAAGCCGAGGTTCCCTTCAGAGTCATCACAGGAGCGTGTGCCAGAGTCCTCCAGTTTGACTCCGTCCACATCGATTATCCTGTTTACAGGGAGCTCCGTTCCAGGGTTCCCTCTCACTCCAGGAGGACTAAAGCTTCTGCTGGCCTTTGCTTTGTGAGATGTCTGCTCACAAGTGTTTCCTGAAGTCCCTTGTGAATTTTTCTTCCTGTTTGCACCTAACAGAAGAATTAAAAACAAAAAAACACAAAACAGGAGAGTTACTTATCTTCTGGTTTTAGCAGCTTTCAATATTGCAACTTCCTCTGAGGCCCTAAAGGTAGATAATCAGCTGGGATACTCATCCACTCCACCAAAGAGAATTATTGATGTACCAGGTAGGTAAYTAAACATTAGATCTCAAAGATAAATGTGAAATGCTAATATGTATCTGTCTTAATTTAGCATTTTTCAGAGTTTTTAAAAAGACTCCATTAAAAATAACTACTTCGTATAATTTTGTGCACCTCTAGAACAAAAAATCCTCACACCAGCAAACCCAAAATTGAAGGAGRAACATACAGAGTTTCCACTGGAGCAGAATGGATGCTGTTCCATCACCTGAACTGGCCTTTAAGACCCTGCTGAGATATTACTTTTACTTGCCTAGGGCTTAATTCTCTAGCAGACTAGGAAGGGATAATTTGAAGTTACAGTTCACTGTCCTGAACTGCAACAGAGCAATTGTGGGCCACAGTTTACAGGACAAGAATGAAAGAAAAAACTTCACAGAATCATCGAATCACAGAATGGGTCAGGCTGGGAGGGACCACAGTGGGGCCTCTGTCCCATCTCCCTGAGCAAGCAGGGTCATCCMAGAGCACATGGCACAGGATTGTGTCCAGATGGTTCTGGAATATCTCCAGTAAGGGAGACTCCACAACCTCTCCGGGCATCCAGTTCCAGGGCTCAGCCACCTGTACAGTGAAGTTTTTCCTYAYGTTCAGGTGGAGCTTCCTGTGCATCAGTTTCTGCCCATTGCYTTGTCCTATTGCTCGGCACCACTGAGCAGAGCCTGGAAACATCCTCTGCCACCCTCCCTTCAGTTATTTATACACACTAATGAGGTCTTCTCTCAGTTGTTTCTTCTCAAGGCTGAACAGGCCCAGCTCTCTCAGCCTTGTCTTGTAAGAGAGATGCTCCAGTCCCTTCATCATCTTTGTCACCCTCTGCTGGACCTGCTCCAGGAGCTCTGTGTCTCTCTTGTCCTGAGGATTCCAGAACTGGACATAGCACTCTGCATGTGCCTCACCAGGGCACAGCAGGATCACCTCCCTGACCTGCTGGAATTTCTCTTCCTAATGCACCCCAGGATCCCATTGGCTTTCTTGGCCACCAGGGCACTCCTGGCTTGTGGAGAGCTTGTTGTCCACCAGGACCCCCAGGTTCTTCTCTGCAGAGCTGCTTTCCAGCAGGTCAGCCCCCAGCCTGTCCTGGTACATGGGGTTGTTCCTCCCCAGGTGCAGGACCCTGCATTTGCCCTTGTTGAATTTGAGTAGGTTCTTCTCTGCCCATCTCTCCAGCCTGTCAAGGTCCCTCGGAAGGGCTGCACAGCCCTCCAAATCYGGCTTTAAACACTCAAAAAACACCTGAGTTACGTAGGATTTTTTTTAAGGGTTGTTTTTTTTTGGTACAGCACTTCTAAAGTCACAATTGCCAGGACTCGGGCCTATTCTCTAGAACTACAGACACAAAGTCATTACTATCCCAAGACAACTGTAGTTTAAACCCTTAAGCTCCCAAAAGCCAGTTTTGAGTTAGGCGTGAACTGCAAACGCAAGGAGCTTCCTAAAGCAAATGCACAAAGTTGATYTGCCTGTGCTAAGAGCAGCAAGAATGGAAGGATGAAGAAGGAGTTGATTTCAGGATTTGCACCACAGTTAACAACATGGTTTCTGTATTTGAGGTGCCCCCTGATAATGATATAAAAAGGGGCAACATTTTCAGGGAGACAAAACTGCTTTTATAAGATCAAACTGAGAGCCAAGAAAAAAAAAAAAAGAGACACTTTAAAGGCACAAAAGAAATTCTGAGCAGAGGCTTCCATTTCATATTTAATTCCTTTTTTCTGTGTATCTTATTATCCAWCTTTTAAAAGATACCATCTCATCCAACATGCTTTACCCAAAAGATTTCGGAACATTTTGCTGCAGTATACACAAGTGCCTGACCAGCATGTTTAGCCACACAAATCTCATGAGACTGGTGTGGTTAAATTCCATAGCTGTCTTTCAAACCTTTCATTTGTGTTTGTTCCATGAAGTGATTGATACAGTTTTATGCAAGGAAAAAAAATTGCAATGTATAATCATTGTAATCAAGAACTTTTTGATATGGAGAAGGGGGAAAATGCAAATGAAAAAGACAAAAAAAGCACTTTCATAGAGTTTCAATCAGTCACTCCAGGGTCTTATCAAGGATTAAAGCTTTCTATTTAAGAAAAATAAGTTAAAATCCTACGTAGTGCAATGTTTCGTGTTTTAGCTACGCTGCAGCCCCACATGAATAATGTGGATATTCTGCATCAGTAATGCCTGTCTTTTTTTCAGAGGAATTAGATCAAACTCCAAACAAATCAGCTGAGCACAGAGAGGCAGAGAGCTTTCTCAACCCTATTAGCCCAGCATGACTCCAGCCTACTAAATTGCAGCTAACATTTAATGGGACTATATTACACTTCGTGTTTAAATCTCCCTACTGCAGTCGAACATTGGCTTAATTGTAACTGCTGCTTGCATGGCTGTGGTGCAAAATGCTGTTCTCCTGTTCTGAAATGTTTATCATGAGTGTACTGAATTGTTCTCTTGATCTCTTTAATCTACTGTTCTACGCCCTTTGAGGTAGATCTCAGATTCTCCTTTCAAGTTGGTTTAAAACAGCTACAAGTTGCTAAAATGCCTACTAATGACAAATTACAATAAACACATTGCACTGATGGAGCCTGAGTCATGCAGTTGTCCTGGCATTGAGAATATATCCTCCTATTAAATGTCATGTAAAGGAACAACTTTGATGGTGGTGGAAGGTCTTATATCTCTTGACTTGAACTAGGCTGAAACACTTTCCACAGTCAAAAGACACAGCCTGCATTAACAGGGTACAGGAGATGAAAGAGCTGGAAACTCCTACTGAGAACTCTATGGAAGGTGCAAGTATTGCTGTATTTATGTGGTTGCTAAGCCTTTCTACAGCTAAATATAAGAAATGTCATTAAGTCTTGGAATTATGGTGGCACTGAGTCACCACACGAAGCAACTGGGAGTGCAAGTTGTCTAAGAGGAACAGAGCAAAAATAAGGTCAATGTTTGGTCTCAGGCTTCACAAGACATAAGCTCGTCTGAACAGGAATACATCCGCATTATGGCCATATTTTTCCATTAATGTCCCTTTCAGTAGCAATCTCTCTGTGGCGTCAAATAAATTACTATTAGAGGCAGGACAGTAAKAGAAAACATCTTGTCATCTTGTCTAAAATACCAGTTTAAAAAAATATGGAATTACTAAGGGATGATACTGTGAAGATGATTTCACTTTTCCTGTCAGGGTAGAAAAGATCTTGGCTCATCTACACTAAATATGAAGATGATTTCAAGAGTAGCACTACACAGAAGTATTTTAACATAATTTTTCTCCTCATTTTTTTAAGAAAAAGCTTTTATGAAGCAAGGCTCTTTAACACAAATAATATGTGAGATTCTCCAAACCAGGTTGTATATAAATGTATCCCACAAGATTTTAAGTAGACTCAAGATTTGCATCTACTCAGTAGAGCTTTACAATGAAGTTTCAATGAAATTTACTTTTGCACTGGTCTTCTTCTCATATTTTGAGTTCCAAATGCCTGAACACACTTAACTATGCAGGGCATCATCTAAGGTGCAGAAAGCTTTCACAAGTAAAATTTCTCTTCATATATTCTTGCAGTGCAGTGGTGAAAACTTTCATGGATATCTCTGCAGACTGCTTTGCCTTGTATACAGCATGTCAGGAATGATATTACATTTTCCCAGATCTAATCTGTCAAATGTCCTACCTAACRTCAGAAGGGAAAGGAAGCCAGTGCTTAGGGCAGTAGTCACACAGATGAATTTCCAGGCAGGAATACCACAATCATGCCTATCGGTAATCTTCACCTCCCTTACTAAGCAATCCATGCAGTTCTCAGGGAACTCTCAGGTGTATCTGATCTCGTTAATATGTTCCAGCTGGTTTAAAGATGGGAAGATGCATGTCGTCTTTTGTCCTTAAACCAGAGATCTGCTGTGTTACAGGCTCACAGCCAAATGACTGCTTAGAAGGCTAACTGCCCCCATCTTTTCCAAAAGTTACTACACTCAGGCACCGTTTTGGCTGATCTCCTGATTTCTGTTACCAATACTTCTCTTCTTCTGATATTTGGATTTTGTGTATTATTCTCAAGCACTCTAACATTATGGAGAACTGTCTTCATAGAGGAAGACAAAGGGAAATATTTTTCTTCTGTATAAAACATTCCTCAGACTCTAATATCTAAGCAAGAGATCACAAGACATTGTCTTCCAGGTAGTTTAGGAATAAGGGAGCATTTGGCCAAATTCCAGACAAAGAMAAGGTCACAAAAAACCTGAACATTTCAGGAATAGCATTAACTGCCAAGTGTAGATGATAGGATCATATAACCAGAAGTCTAATCAAGATGCTTGGGGATTTAAAGGTTCACCCATAAAACCTTGCAATTATATTGTTTCTACGATATTAAATTCGTTAATTTTCAATGTGCCAAATTTTAGTTATGATTTTTTAATAAAACTTSTTCCATTTAATTTGAGTGTTTCACTTATCATTCTACCTTTGCTAAAATCCTACTGTTCTTGTCAAAAGAACTATTTAGATGGCGCTTGGTTCGACTGAAAGATAACAAGAATATCCTGATGATTTTCATACCATCGATCCCAGGCATTTGACTTCTAATGTCAGAGAGGATCAGATCTCAGTTAAAGAGAATGAGCGCCAGATTAATGATTTTGTGCTGTTACAGCAGATAAGAATCTGTTTGAAGTATTTCATCATACTTAGGATCTAAGTCTTGTGAAAAGAAGCCAGTGAAGTTTTCAGGGGCAATTCCCGGAACTGGCGATTTACTGGCACATACCACCCCCAAAATGTAATCAGTCATTTTCAGTCTCCAAAGCAGGCTCTGGGGTGTGCTATAACTCGAGACACTGGGCAGAGAGTGTTCCACTCTCTGACTCCATAGAGCTTGTCCCAAGGTGGTACCACACTGCCTGAGAGAGCATTTTCATACATGAGACTGAAAAAAGGAGCTCTATGATGGTCACTTCTGTAGTGAGTGTTCATTTCAGTGTCCTGGAAGTATGTCAGTATGAGTAACTTTTCCTTAATGTGGATGTAATCTGGCASTTTCACTCTCAGAAGTGTCAGAAAGACACTTCTCCTTTCCTATCCTAAACTGTCAGAAAATGCTACTTTTAAATTTTAGCCCTGCCAGACATGGATTCTTTGAAGTGGTGGATGAATGACTTCCACACTGGCTGACATACTGTTACTACAGCAAGGGTTATTTATTTTTTTAAAAGTTTAAAAAGTGATTTAGACTTCCAGAGGGAAAAGGATACTTTACATTTAAGTTTTAGAATGCTACAGGTTAAATTTTCTTTAGCAGTTTCCTTTTTTTAATCTCTTAATTGATACAGCACCGAGGAGAAAGGAGATTTAATAAAAGATTCCTACCTACAGTTTATGCTAAATCTTTTCAAAGGAAATTTGACTTTATATTCTGAATTTCACTTGCATGATGAAACAGCAACTGCAGCATATGCTCGGTGCCTTGAAATCTGACTCAGTAAAATGAAGGCATCGAGCTAGGAAATGGGTTGTTCTACAAAGCAGCAATATTCTACATTACCAGTTTATTCACTTTTGTACTGGGAATTTCGGGAATACATTTGCAGCATTAAATTTAGAAAGACGAGGCAGATGGAAATCCTTTCATTGCACTCATCTCCAAAGCATTCACAAGAAGAACAAAGCACCAAACATTATTCAGAAACACAAATTTGGAATATTACATGGAAGAGGGAGCTGGTATGGCCATTGCTGCTCACCAGTGGCATATAGATGCAAAAGAGGGAACACTGCAACCAGGTTTTGCTGAGGGCAGTGACCTTTCATGTACACAGCTACAACAGTGGCTGAAGGGAACTGCACACAATGTCATTTAAAAGCCAGGAACAGTCCAAGAATAAATAAAATGAAAAGTTCTGAACTTTTGATCCAGGCAGACATGCATGCCCTCAATAACACTGTCCAATCAGCCCAAACTTTCTGTTTCTCCACTGCTAAAACTGAAACAATTTTTGAGTACTTTCCAAGCAGTAGACATGACAAAACCTCTCTGTAAGCAGTCTGCACATCTTCAGCCCCCTGTTTGATATTCCAGCATTTATTGTGAACATTCATTTTGGTTTTCCATCAGTGGTCAGTAACAGCAGGTTTAATTATTGCAGAGAGTAGTGTGTTAGGAAATAGTGGATTGAATTACTTGAATCCATTTTGGTTTAATTTGCCATTCATTACATTATTTTTCAATTATGAAATTCTAAAATGTGGTTTCGCAGGGCTACCAGTTACATTTCAACCAACAATTCAATGAAGTTCATCACCCAAATGCTGCCATGGGTTTGTGTAGATCTGGGTTTGGCCCACGTGCATTTGGTTCAAAGAGAAGCTGTTATTTTTCTAACATTTCAACTAGTCAGTGATAAAATTTGCAGTTCTTTCTAAAATGTTTATCTTGTTGCTTGATCGAAGTAAGTTTACATTTCAAATAATCATCCCCCAAGGCCTTCCTTGCTTCCCATTTGTCCACTCTACACTCTCCTTTTCCTTCGTTTGTTGTTGATCACAGTCATGTACTACATGTAATTCTCCTATTTAAACATGCTCTGATTAAAAGAGGATTAACATATTCCAGCCTTTGTATTTCTGGATCCTCACAAGTGCTTATTTATATTGATCCTGAATCCGATTATCTTCTATAAATTTACACAGAACCACTAAGGATATAAGTAACTTCAAGAAAACAACCTTTGTTAAAAATAAAGATTTACATTATTTTTACATCTTTTAAGTCATAATCACTTCCTTTTCTTAAATTTTTATTTATGTTTTCATTTATGTGGTTATCTTGATTTACACAAGAAACACCACTGGATTGTCTCTAAAATGTGCCACATGAAATAAGAAGTTATGTAAAATATTAGTTATGTAAAATATTATATAATTTATTAYAAAAACAAGGGTTTATTCTGAAATTTTGAAGATAGATGTGATTGCTCTTAATCTCCTTAACTATCACAAACTTTTTTTGCACTTGGACCTCATTACCATTAAATTGAAAAGTTTAGTAGCCAAAAAAATGAAAGTCACAGAAATAYCGCTGATATTATCTGATCTCCATGCCTCAGCTGTGGGGTACTGAGTCCTCTCTGTGAATAATAAAAAAAAAGCAGTTTGATTTTTCTTTCTTTTTTTTTTTTTGTCTTTGGGAACAATAGCCAATCCCAGGCTCTGAGAGACAACTCTGCATTTTATTTCTGCATAATTTTTCTATCTTTCATAACAAAAACGTCCTAGCACTGGTACTAAYTATTCCGTTTCTGAAAGAAATCTTTCCAATGAGAAAGAAAGCAAGTTTATTTTGAGTATACAATTGTATATCTATTTCAAAAACAAAGTGACTTCTTAAAAAAAAAAGTTATATAACTTTATATTGTCTAAATTCACTCTTTAACTTCCACAGACATTTTATTAAAGTATAATTCCAGATAGTTCATCATACTATGATTTTCCCTAGCTGGCTATCTTAACCAATGACATTATCTACTAATTAAAAAGGGGTTTTGAATAAACTCGTTTTTCTAGTACATTGCTGGAWCCAGTCTATACATCTTAAAAAAAAAGTCTATACCTACTTAAAAAAAAAAACCTTTTTACTTGGTAGGCAATTAATTCCATTGGCTGTAATTGTAGTGTCATTTTAAGAATAATTCTCACCTTAACTGAAAAAAAAAGCTCCAAAAACAACAGGGAATTTTTTCAGAGAAGGAAGAACAATTTGATGGACTCAAATCTACAGTCTGTGCACCTTCAGTCTGGATTACTGCAAACTGTTCTACCTCAGGATGAAATGGTATTCTGTGAAAAAGCCCAATTGCTATCATGATTAAATGCCCACCTACTTCATAGTAGAGGCAACAATCATCATGAACAGCTGACAGGCCAGTGGAATATTGCTGAATAAACAATCCAGTGCAAGGCCTGTGACTTAATACTCACAGCCTTGAGGAGACTCAAGGTTTGGAAGGCTGCCTTTCCCCACGGCAGCTATTTTGCACTTGGGTAACGCATGTGCCCAAGCCCTTGGGAAAAACTGGACAACATTCAAAGTACCCAGACCATACCAGGAAATTAAAAAAAAAAAAAAAAAGCCAAAGAGATGAAATCGGCATTTCAACAATTTCAAAAATGAATGCATCACTTCAAGCCAATCACACCACACAATAATTATTTCCTCCACAGATGGGTACCACCATTATCTGCAGAGACATGAAAGAATGTCTTCAGATTCCAGAAACCTCTGATTTTTAAATTGGGAAATTTGCCAGAACTAGCAGGCTTATTCAAAATGAAGACATTCTCTCTTGATGAGTAACACAACTAGAATCAGTAATGATTCTGGTGTTGCTAACTGATTTGCTATTTACTTCATAGCTAAGTATTAATACAGTACAAAAACATTTTRCTTGTTTCAGGAAGTTAAGAACTGTGTTTGAAAATTTGTTCTCAAAAGCTCTGGGTGATGCAAACCTCATTTTGCTGCCTTCCATTGTTTGTATTTTGCTTTCAAGATCATCAAGTGAAAAAAACCCTCAAGCGTTACCCATTACAGGGATGGACCCTGGCCTGGCTTTACTACATCAGCAAATTGTCCCCTGCAGAACACGAGGGACCCCTTCCTTCCTCCCAGTCCTTTTCCCAGTTATAAACCCAACATGTGCAGGGTAAGTACACACATCATTTGTCTTTATGCCAGTTTGAAACCAAGATTACAGTCCTCTTCAAATTATGTAGCCATTATTTTTCTTTATATCCCAACATTTTAATTGAATTAACCAATCAGAAATGGGATTTCCATTGATAGGAGATTATGAATGAAGAACCATTAAAGCACTTAAAAAAGCAACCACTATTAATGATTTAGTCCTTTGAGATTTCAATTCTTGACTGGAGCTTCTAGAAGTCTTTATTATAATTGTGTACATCATTGAACAGCCTTTCCATGCAAACTCCAATCATGAAAATAGAAAAGTTTTGTTTCAGCCCACACTTTTTCCATAAAATCACCGTTCTTTTATAGAATACTGTTCCCATAAAATAGGAGTGTGTTGTGAGAAGAGCATAGAATACAGTTACTATATGCAATAAGGTTGTAGCAAAAAAGAAAGGTGTTTCACATATTTTTTCTAGATCTTTGTTATTCCTTAAAAAAAATAATCTGGTTTGTCAAAAAGCTAAAAGGAATTTAGATCTTTAGTTTTGCAAAATTAGTTTGATTACTTACTCTCATAGGTGACGATGACAGAAAAATAAGACACAAGCACCAGTGAAAGTAGACAAGACTAGTTGGAATACGTGCTAATTAAAATGCACATTAAAAAATTAAATTCAATATGGAGGGTATTAGCTATTTGTTGTGAAAAAGTCTGAATAATTTTAAAAGGGGARCAGCTACAGACTTTCAGCTGCTTTACTTTCTTTTATGGAGGTCCATGAATATGTGGGAACACAGTGACTTTTGGAAAAATTCGATTTTCATCCCCCAGAACACAATGAGACCTAGCTAACAGCACRACAAACTTCTCTGCAGAATTTTTTTTTTTAATTAGCCTTTGCAGTGCTGTTGTGTAGGACCCATCTCAGAGGGTGAAAAGAGGAGTGTGGTCTCCAGCACCCATCCAGCCCCTCGTTTCTTACCCGAGACTACCAAATAAAGAGGTGGTTACATTGGTTACACCACGTGAGCTGAGATCAACAGCTCATTTCTTAAAGACCAGGGAAGAGTTGCTTTAGTTTAAAATAAGAGRGAAAGTAATGAATATAAAGTTTAGCCCAAGAACCCAAAGACAGAAGAAATTCTCCTTTCAGGAGTTCCTGTTGTGACTAATTTAAAAGAAATCTCCTGTCTTTTCTGCCTTCTGGAGCACATGCCAATGCTATGGATTTCACATGTGACCCGTCAGCATCTCAAGACAGCATTTGCCCTTTGATGTCTAAATTATCAACAAATCTAACATTTGTCAGCTTTGTCTCATGGTAATTGCTACTTCATATCTATTAATCTGTTTGTTATAAGAAGATAATTTCAATCAGAGTTCTTACTCCAGGACTGAAAGAATTTTTAAAATAATGAAGAAAATCAAGGCTTAAAACCAGTTTGCGTAACTAGAGCTAGAATTTATTACTCCTGAGAGAACAAAGATACAAAATACATGTGAAAACTACACAAAGATTTCTACAAAGTAAAAAGTAGAAAGTGGGAAAAGGGAAAGCTACAGCTCAGTGGTTACACAGAAACTTATGGCATGCATTAAAATATTGTAAATTCATGAAGATTTTTTTAAGTGCAAATGGTTTTTTTAACAGTTCTCACTGAAAAATATGCAAATTGATACCTATATTGTACACTTGTCATATTATCAGAAAGACACCAACACAAATCTATGCATATATACATCAATATGTCTGAAGTACATTTTGTGGTTCTGTTATTCATAGGCACTGGTTACAAGTCCGTCCAATACTCAGTTTCAGAAATTAAGTGGTAGAGCTCATAGAACATTTCTCAGATACTACTAATAAAGGAATTGGTTTTTAAAATACCAAGAGGATGAAATAATTTGCATTGCCATTTATAAGCATCCAACAACCAAGGAAATATTTACAAATCATCAACCATACAGATAAGGAACAGTATCAAATACTCTGCGTAAAAAGATAAATAATTAAAATGTATAT
Source organism: Amblyornis subalaris (assembly GCA_018881555.1). NCBI lineage: Eukaryota > Metazoa > Chordata > Aves > Passeriformes > Ptilonorhynchidae > Amblyornis > Amblyornis subalaris. The sequence goes on along the minus strand of JACAXG010000056.1, from coordinate 4,334,574 downwards.
TCCCACATCACAAAGAAATGTGATCATACAAATAKGGCACCATATGTTTGTGAAACATCAAAAATAAATGTAGCACATAGATACCTCTTCTTATATTTTACATTAAAATGCACAGTACAATGACTGTAAAATGTCAATGTCATGACACCCATTGTCTTCAAATCCTTGTTTCTGGTAATAGCAATTATTATTAGAGTCCATGTTTATAAAGAAATTCCATACTTCAGCCTTGGGCTAATATTGCTCTGTGAATACCATGAAACTTACATCCTAAAAAAAGTTACATATTTTCTTTAAAATTATCTAGTAGAAAGCTACTTGGTATGTGAATATCCTGGGAGAAAGTGTGATAGATGCAATCTATTTCTCTGTGTAGCAAAGTACAGGTTAAAAAAAATAAGACTTATTTTTATTCACAAATATCTAATTTATTAGAGAAATATTTTTTAAATTGAGGCTTATCCATTTAAAATTTTAATCATAAACAGTACTGCAATTTTCAACACATAATTAGGGCTTTTGCTAAAGTACTTAAACTTCCAAACCCTAATTATGTAGCTCATTATGAGAAATGGATCAGAAAATCTGGAACACAACAGTGCTATGGAGCTCAAAATGCTGATACCCTGTTTTGTACTCCGAGGGTGAATGAGATAATTATAGCACATGGATGTATTTCAAAGGTTTGTCTGCATGTGGCCATTTTCGGCCTCATGCCAAATCCAAACAAAAGTACATTGTTAAAGGCAACCAGAAATATTACAGTTAGAGCAGACTAAGGCAATTAAAATCTTCTTTCCTTTTTTTTTTTTTTTGGTAAAAAAAAAAATTAAGGTGCAGAGAGAATTTTTTTTCTTTCTTGTTTTAATGGGTGCCAAATACTGATTAACAGTGCCAAGGAAAAGTAGTTTTATGCAAAAGGAAAGACTATTAAAATCTAGAAATACCTGAATTGGATCTTTGATATCCAGACTTTTCCTGATTACCTGCAAAAGGAGTTGGGGGTGGATAGTTGGCTTCCGTGAGTTTACTGATGTCTGACGGCGGCGTTGGCGGTGGCGGTGGTAGCAAAGTGCTGTTAGGGCTACTGATATCTCCTTCAGCCACAAGAGTCAAGTCTGCCACGTTCTCATCATCTACCATCTGTATGCCTTCGGCCTGTAACTCTCTCGACTGCCTTTTCCATACCGTGGCATTGTTCTCCTGTGCATGCGGAATTGGAGACAATGGAGGACTAAAAGGAACACTGAAAGTCTTCTGGCTGTGGAGCGCTGCCAAAGCAGACTTATGTTTATTTTCTGAGTAACCCATTTTCTTAACTGAATTTTCACTAAAGTTTTGCACGGACTCCTGTTTTCCGCTTGGTGACGTACATCCGTCGTTGCCGTCACTTTTCGAAACTCGCTTGTTGAGGCCTTTAGGACCTGCGGGAGTAGATGAGGATGGTTCTGGCCCAGTGGGTGGTAAACGAAGAAAGTCAGGAAGAATAAGGTCTTCTTTCCTTAGCAGTCCACGTTGGTCATCTGCTCTGTTACTTTGAGCTTTGGATATGAGTTCAAAAAACTCTATTGGGGAAAAACCCAAAATTGACAAGTTTTTGTCAGAAAGTGCAATGCCATTAAAACGTACATTTTCAGCACATTTATTTTCCATGAAGATCTTCAATTCTTTCAATGCTGCCTTGAAATAAGATCCCATGTTAATTAGGAACTTTTTCAATTGCAGCAATGTTCACTAGCATCACTATAATTAAGACCATCAGCATTGCTATTGTAAGAGTTTTGCAGTTTAGAACAGCTGCAATTCACTGAGCCTTGAATACATCTTCTATTTTACGCAGTTAATAAATCTGTACACACACAGAGGATTTTTTAATTCTTTATACAAAACAAGGCTCTGGTCTTACAGACAATGGGTGCACGTTTTTATATTCTGGATGGGTTTCACCCATCTTAACTCAAAAATAGCATGCCATTTGAACATTCAAAGATTCAGAATGTTGCAAACTTCCTTGTTATATTGAATTTCTTTCAGTATAATTATATTTTATCACAGTTTAAATTCAATTCATGGTGTAGTTTTAAACCAGGATGTTATCATCACAGGGTATGATCAGATGACGGTTTAAGTAACCCCATTTTACTTGGAGCTGCAAGAAATCAGTAGCTTGCAGGCAGTCAATAACCATCCAAGGAGCCATTACCAAAAGCGACAGGACAGCTTTTTTATAGAGGTTTTAATACAATTAGAAGTGATTTTCTGATCATGTCCTTAATGATATCCAGTGGTTTAATATGCTTCTATATATAAATAATACTCATAGTAGATCAACACTGTTCTAAAAAGTTTCAAAACTTGGCAACAAGAAACTTAGCAATTGTAAGCCAAGAATTATACCACTCCTCAAAAAAGAAGCATTGCAACAATAAACAAACTCTTTGGTACAAAACATAGACATATAAAAATATGTAATTCTTAATATAGGGTCTCTGCATGTCCTAATTTTTCAAGAAGAAAGCGCTTTAACTACAGAATATTAAAAGATGCTTAAAAAGGCCATCTCCAACAGGTTAATTAAAATCAACAATTCCAACCCAGCTTATAAATACTGTTTGAAGCAAAAGCCATTAAGAAATCAAGCAACAGAATGTTAGTATCAGTTTTAACTTAGCATAATATGAAGTCATACTCTTGCACTTGTATGACCTTATTCCTAAATCCTCYACTCATACTTGGCAGGCTTTGCAATGTATTTGTAAAAATGACTTTTTAACATGCTTTTTCAAATGCCATAAAATCTGAACGTAGCCAAGATGGAAGCTTCAAAATGCTTCTTATTGCCAAAGTTTTGCAAAATGGCAGTAGGCATATTAAAACATGCAACATTTCTAAGATGTGTCATACAAAAATGTTTCTGAAATTTCAAAGTTCATAGAACAGTTTTTTTTTTCATTAAAAAACAGTCTACAACATTTGGTACGCATTTTCCAAACTTTGACAAATTTCACAAAACTCAAAATAAAATGTGAAAGCCTCGAATTCTGAAGTTTTCAAATTATGTTAATGTTTTACTCAGTCCTAGGAAGAAAAATGAAAGTATTAAAATGTGGAAAACAAGTTAACAGAATAGTAAGCAACAGAAAATAATCTAAAATGCACTAATATTTTGTAGTAACACTTGTATAAAAAAAAAAATCTATTTTGCAGTAAAAGTCTTAGGCGTAGCATTTTTTTCAGTTCTAGTCAGTGGACATTTATTCACAGATGCACATTCACATATAAACATTCATTTGCTGTATAAATGTGCATAACCAGGTTTTGGATATGCATATTGGGTAAATTCAGCAGTAAATTTTAATCCACTGGTCAAATATGTCCTTTGATTTTTTTTCTACTTGGGAAAATAGGGAGGAACGTGTAGGGCTGACAGACAGGTAATTGCTTCATTTAATGTCCTAGGGCAGAAGGTGGTGTGTCAGGATTTCTGGTGCTACATCATTTTTACTCATCTTTCTCCCACAGACATCTTGCTGTAAGAAAGCAAATTCTGATTTTTTTCCAATCATATCACCAGACCTATTAAGATGTAATGAAGGTAAAAATAGGACTCAGAATAAACAAGATTACCAATGACCTCTTTGCTCATTTCTACTTCTAACCACCTTCTGATTTGTTGAATGTAAACTAAGTTTTACTGTTGCCCATCACAGCTCCTCCACAGCCAGACTGCCTGTGACCGTTACAGACTTCAGCAGAAAACTTAAAAAAATTCTTATCAGTACATCAGGGTCTGCACTACTGTGCAATGCCTTTCAATGAGTTAACACTTATGTAAAGGTGAACAGAAAGCCAAGCTTCTACATGGCTTGCAAAGGGTACCAAATGGGATATTCAACTGCAGTTGAGTAACTAATTCCTTTTTATTTTACAGGAATTAGGTACCTCTCACTTTTGAAAATCCCACTGGGCACCTACATCTGTGTTTAAGTAGTCTTAAAATTTTACCTTCAACTTAAGAAAACTCGACAATTTAAACACAGCAAACAAAAATATAATGATCATGACTATGATTTTCACAACACAGTACTAAACACATGGTACCTTATCCCACACAGACACAAAACTTTTCTAAGACTACTTATGTTAATATGTAAGCTATAAAGTTCACATACCCTCTGCTTCATCCAAATTTATTTTCTGACATTTTTTTTTCCCAATCTTTGCAATAGAGTCTTCTCTCTTTGACAGCCGGACTTCCCTAGCACTTTTTCCATTTTCGCCTTTCATTTTGATAGAATTAGACTTTCCTAGAGTTCTTCCCTCTCCCTGCATTAGAAGGAAAGTTAAGGTACTACTTACATTTAGGCTCTATCATTGTATACATAATATGGCCTAAGGGAATGAGAAAGTTATTCTGGAAACACATTTCTCTAACACCACAACAAATGCTTTAGTTTAGTCTTGATTATGGCAAAGAACATTTGCCATTGTAGTTCCCAAAAATGTATAAATAAATATAATATTCTTTACTCTGGAGAATTCACGTAACAGAAAGGGCCTTTGAACTACAGAGTAATTAGATCATTTTCAAACATAGATAAGCCAATGAGACATGAAACAACAAACACAACACAGTGAAAGAGTTAACTGATTCATCATGAAGACAAAAGTTCTTCACAAATAAATGCTGTTGACAGTGGAAAAAATATCAGACGAATTATAGATACATCCAATCTAGTTCCATAATTTGGCTGATTCAAAATCATGTGTGAATGCAGCCTTTAGTATAGAATTCTAGAAGGAAACAGAAGATGATCTAATGGAGAAAAATCGTTGCAGAAGACTTACAGTAGATACTTGACTTCTTGAAGCAGATACAGTTGCAGTCTGTTTTACTAATACGCCTCTTTGTTTATCTGCAAACATTGAACATAAACATATTTTCTGTAACTACCAATTTATACTTCCTCAAAGAAGCAAGATTAAAGCGACAATGATGCACAAAACAGATTTTTGCTTTAAAATTGCTCTAATATGTACTCAGAAAATAAAGAGTGGGCACAGTTGATATCCCTGATACTTTTCAAGCAAAACCTACCAGATTCTCCCACCGATCCTCAAATTTTCCTCATACTGGCAATACTTTTAAAGTCTAAAGCTGCTGAAGTTTTGCTTACATTCTAAATTTTCAGTTGCTTCAGATGAAATAATTTTAAAATCTGAGCTAATAACTCAGTTTGCAATTCTCAAACTTAGAATTTAAACAGAAAAAGAAAATCAGCAGAAAGGACCATTGAAAAGGCTATGTTGAGTCTTTTCCAACCTGTTTCACGCATCAATTGTTTTGAAGCCACTGCCATATCCTTCTTGTTATCTTCTAAGTAACCAAATGGTTCCTTCAAATTACATCTGCCTACAGCAAATGTACTAACTCAGAATCATGTCCCACTCACTGGTACATTGCCACAGAACCAACCCCCTGCCAGTATGATCCCATATGATTTAAGGCTTTTACAGCTTTTACAGCACGTTGGATTTAGGCTTTACTTGTAATCCTTAAACTAATTATCTGTGAGAGTATTTAGCTTGGTAACTTTTGATTCCAATAACAACTGGTTCTGTTTACTAGAAAAATGACAAATCTGATTCTCCTCAATAAATATCTTCATCTTCATTATCCTAGTTCTTCCTCAAAGAGGATCTCTGCTCTAAGTCAATTTAACCATATCTAATTTAGTTTCTAAAGCTAAGTGTTCAGTATCTATAAAAAGGTCTTCTAATAAAACCAAACCTTTATTCTCAAGGCTGCTTACATTAATCTAATGTTAATTGTGCCAAGAGATTGTCAACCGTTCAGTTGATAAATTTTTATTTTTCTAATTATTTTGCCTAGGGTAATCACACATTTTACCCTTTTTTGTATTATTTCCAGAAATCATCACTTAAAACTGGAGAAGTAGGCTCTGCTACTTTCTCATACTAAAGAAGGAGGTTATCATAGCAGTATATATAGCTGCTGCACAAACTGCATCTGTTTTCCTTACACAGAATGTTCCTTATTGAATAATTGCTGAATGCACAGAAGATATTTGGCATTTTATTCTCATTATTATTACTAGACACTGTGTCCCTAAGTATGTGGATCTATGGCTGAGTGCAAGTAAAAAATTCAAGTATTACTAGCATAAAATTTCTTACAGCAACAGTTAAAGTATTTGCTATCACAGATTAAATTAATCCTCAATCTTCAGAAACTGCACTCATTTTTAGTTAAAAATAATATATGCTACATGTGACATACCTAAATTTAATTGCATTTACCTCACCTTCACATCAACAGACGAAACTAACCAGCGTCAGAGTTTAGGAAACTGAATTGACATCAGAAATAAAAGCTTTTACACCAACTTACCTCTACCCTTTACTGGTTCTTTTACATCTAGAACAACCCGTTGACCATCCAGATTGGATATAGGGACACCAAGATCAAGCGGTTCCTGCTCACCACTCTAAAGTCGGATCACAGTTTGTATGTAATAGAGAAAAAGCTGTTTTCAGAACAAATTTATGCCATCTGACATTTTAGAAAGAAAACGAGCACAGTATTTTTATGCTTCAGTGTAGCCACGATTTTATCCTTCTTGTACCATTCTACGAATGTTTCTTCCACTGGTGTAAAACTATCTCGATTTCAATGCCTGTAACCCATTTCTGTGAGGAGAATGGTATTTGGGGGAGAAAATATACATGGGGAAAAAAAAATCATCCAATTTGCACGCACACACAAATAGTCTAGGACCATTAGTGTGTATGGTCAGCAAATCATATTTTTGAGAGAATGTTTAAGATTATTTTATATTCTAAATTGGTTGTATTTTGTTAATTTTGTAATTTTATTATATGAAGTTATCTTTATACCAACATTTTTTTCAGCTATCTTAAAAACGTGGACTGGTTCAGCTAAAACAGCATACATACTAGAAATACCACAAAATTAACTTTACATTCCACCATAATAGCACAGAGAACATGTGATCCAAGTGTTCAGTAGTAGTGAAGTTGAATGAGTCTGCTTTCACAAAAAGTTTCTGCAAGGAAATTTGTGGCAACTTTCATGATTCCCAGGATAATGGAACAAAAGCTTTAATCCAAYCAATTTTCCCTGGCTAATAATGGGAGCTGAGCTCCGGAAGAAGCTAAGTTCAGGCTTGGTAATTTAGGATATTTGATTTATTCTGAAGGAGAATATAAAACAGAAGCAGACTAAATATTTGAGGTAACTACTATTAAGCATAATGGTTATGACTACAATGCATTTTATCTCAACATGTAGCTATAGATATTTTAATGCCTAATTGTCAGGACGGGAATCATTCCAGGGACTATCATATGATCTTCTCCAGACACAAAATATTGCTGCTTGAATTACATCAAAAGATACTTACTAGTCTTGCCACAAGTTCATTAAGATTTAAACCATATTTTGCAACCACAGGCCTTAAGACCTCTGTTACTGGTTTGGTGGGTTTCGCCTTCAGACCAACTGACCGATTGATTGGAACAAGATCCAGCCTGAAACAGAGCAATTGTAACATTAAGTATGAAATATTCCAGTAAATAAACTGTACAAAAATACATAAAATCCAATCTGCAGCAAAGTTATACCAATTTACAGCTAGCAACTAGCTGGAATTGCAGTAGTACAAATCTATCCTAAACTGAAGCTACAAAGAATTTATTATTTTATTTTTATTTCTTTATTACTATATTTAATTTATTATTATTTGTATTTAGTACAAATAAAACTTCTACTGCTTCGCTTGCCAGAGCTGAGTGAAGGCATGAGCCAGTCTATTTGCATGGTGATCCTCAGACCAATTAAAAGCATTCCAGAGCACTTTCGTCCTTACACTGAGATTACTCTGACCAGTCTGGTCCAGGAGTGCTTCCAAAGTGACTCCATGCCTGGACTACAGACTTAGATGCAAGAAAAATATTTCTTCCCAATTCCACAAGAGAAACTCACAATTTCTTATTCAATTATATGAGAGAGATTTGGACAAATATTTTAATTTTTAAGCAGAGGAACAAACACGGTGGAATTCCAGATGATGCTACTTTTTGAGGGTTGGTGCCACCATATCATGAAAACTTGGTGTAAGAGAAACACCAAAGTTGTAAAAGCAATTCTCACTTGGAATTTACATGCTACGGACAGCTCTCTTTAATGCCTGTTTTGCAATTTTGCATCATTTTATTAAAACAGCAAAAGAATAATGAAACACAAAACTAAAAAAAAAAAATTACCCGAACAACTAATTCATTTGCATTTATTTCCCTGCACAGAACTGTGCCTAGCTTTGGTTTGTTTTTGTTTTTTAATGCTCTTCATCTGTGCCCTGATTCCTCCATAAGCCTCATTTGACTGTAATGGTACTGTAGTATGAAAACAAGGACAGGCTTATTACTAACAAAACAATGATAAGAAATGTACATCACCAGAAGATATTAAAATTATCAGTAATTTTGTCAGTCACAATTAAATATAAACCTCATGTTTTTTCTCACAAAAATTACTTAAATACAAGATGTTTAGTCATGTTGACTTTTCCCTTCCACAAGAAGCCAGAATAACTGAAGCTCTGTCTTTCATATTTTCTTTGAATTCAATAGTTACTAAATAGAAATGATCAATTTTAATCATTAAATGGTAATTGATACAGAAGTGGCAAGCATTCAGGTAACTAAGTATAGACACATAGTATTTCTCTTATGTCTGAAAATGTTCCAAATATTTGACTATATTTGCTTTCATAGTATCTACCCAGAGAACGGAGTATTGTAGAACACTTCTACATTTTAATTAACACACAAATAACATATGGTACTGCCTACTTAAAGTTCCTTTTTAACTTGGAAACTCAACAAGCTCACACCTAATAAAAGACTGCTCAAACTCAATTTCAAAATCGAATATGCTATGCAGTATTTATTAACTTGAAGTACCCTTAAATAGAAACTAACCCTGCTTCCTAAGGAAAAGTAATATAAAGCCAAAATGAGGAATGCCTGACAAAATAAACTTTATTCACTTCAAAAGTGCAACTCAGTAAYGTAATACATTTTACTTCATTACTTTTTCCCGAAATTATTATTTCACGAGTTTTCGTAGCATTAGTTTGGATTCCTTTTGGAAAAAAATACAAACATTATTTTGAAAAAAAAGTATGCTATCGAATATATTACRTAAAACTAAATATATAATGTACTGCATTATAGTATATCCATACTAATAATTTAACATTGACTTGTTTAAGATTCAGAGTTTGTCAGATGAATTTTATTTATCCAATTAGTCTTACTATAATTTTCCAGGTGGGCATATAGTTACAGATGTAACTGAATGGGAACATGTCATCAATAAATATATTCATTTCATTTTAATACTAGGAGACTCACAGTTCAATTTCCATCCCTTTCTTGTGCTACTTCAGCCTACTGATGTGGAAGGTCCTTCTGGACCAACAGATCTGTCCAATATGTTTGTTCACAGCTGCTTCCACTTGAGCAGTTCAATATCATCGTAATATTTAAATGTCCCTAAACTGGAACGCTGGCATCAAAATCCCACTTGCATCCTAGAGAGCAATCCAGAAAGCCCCCTCCTGCAGCTGCACAGCCTCCTGTTTTGCTGCACAGGTAACTGGTAGCATACTTCAGTGCACTTACAAGAAGTAAAGTGGAAAATCGGTAGGAAAATGCCAGAGGAAGATGTTATTTTTGACTCTTACCGAAATAAAGTGCGTTTTTCTAAGCGCAGGTCCCGAGACTCCAGGATACTACTGTCTTGGTGCAATACCAGTGGCTACAGAGCACATCAAGAATAAAAGGAGAGCAAATTAATTTTAAAATATGTAAAAAAGAGCAGCTGTGTTATTAATTTTTTTAAGATAACTCAGAATATTATTAATATAGGTTGCATGCATTCTAGTGACTATTCATTTACAATATGGAACACGATGAAAGCATATTTTCTTTTGGCTAGTTGTGAAACAGCAACCAAAACTCAACTTCCATTGGAGTATTCAGGAACTTRTTTTTTTAAAACAGGCCTAGATTCTTCAACTTACATAAATTACATAGAATGATGCATTAGAAAATATGGCCAGCTAACACGTTTAATAGAAAAAGCCCATAACAATGCACATTCATTGATTTTTGTCATTGGAATCACCTAGATCGATCAAAAGCACAAATTTAAGASAATAAATGCTTCATTCCACAGCTTCTCTTTGAACTGGAGATATTTCTGTTGGACCAAGAGCCATCACACACACACTGCCCCATCCACATAGAATGTCATCTTGGAAATTTTCCTCAGTATTAAAACCTGTACCTTATTTCTGGCATTAATGCTTCATCTTTGAACAACTGAATGCCACTGTGGTTTTTGGCTTTAATGCAGTAGCATCTACTACAACACATTTGTTTTCTTTGTGGATACTTTCAACTCTCCTTCAATTAACCAGCACTGCCAATGTAAAGCTATAGACAGAACCAGCAGAATATCAGTACTGAGAGAACAGAATTCCTTGTTAGTAAAATGGGTATTAAAATGTTTCAAAAAAAGCCCAGGAATATGCAGTACCTTATCACCTCCAACTAAAAACAGGTCCACTGCAGCTATGTTAATGCCATGTTTCTCACAGACCCCAGAGAGCACCTCTTTGATGGAGAACCCGGATTTTACAGCCATTTTGCTCGATGAGCCATCTGGAAGGTTTATACAGCAGTATTTGGGRGATTTCTCTTTATCTGGTACAAATGCAGGCAATCTTGAGGTTTCAGACTGGAAAGGAAAAAAGGAAGGTCAGTGTCCAATGGGAAAATTAGGACTGTGTATAAACTTTTAAAGTCTGTACCAATCAAACCAAGTCAAAAACCGTACTTTCTGCTATACTTTAGAAATCCTTCCAAATACCACAAATATCAGATAAATTTAAATCCTGGGGGAAAAAAGTTTAGATAAAGATAACACTGCACAAATCTAAAATTATTTCAAGAACAGATGAAGTTTTACACAGCAAGTGTGTAAAACAGTCACAAGATTTACTACAGAACTCCGAATCATAAAGTACACGAAGTAAATGAAATCTTATTAAGCATCCAAATAGTTAAGTGTTTGTGCTCAATAATGACCTGCTGATGTAAAAATTACCATTGGCACACTATGGATCAACATTTAAGTGAGGAGAAATGCCCTTAAACATCAGGTTCCTCAATCAAAATTTCCTCTTCTTTTAACATAATCTGAATTCTACACACAAACACACCAGAGAGAAATTATAATTTTAAAATTATTCACTTCATGACCTTGCTTTTGTTTTTATTAAAGGGAACTAGAAGTACAATGTTATGGGCTAAGCACTAACCTTTATTCTAGAGTAACAGTAGAATAGTAACACTACTACTATATATCAAAAGAATCTTTGAATATTTAACTAATATTAAAAGGACACTAAAAAATGCTGGGTTTGACAGCCTTTTAGGGTACTCATCATGCTCTTTCTCTTCTCTTTAACTTGCTGCTTCTCATTCAAATCACAGTAACTTTCTGACTTAAATCAGGTGGGAGTGGGAGAGAAATGAGGGGTTGTTGCTTTAGGGAGGCTTTGCATTTTCTGTTTTTTAAGACAAGATTTTTCTGCAACAGAAATAAACATGACTTCACCATGCTTGTTTCCCTCATCAGTATCTGTAGCATAGGCAAAGTCACAGTTGCTAGAATCTAGTCTATTAGAGGGATATCAAAAGCACAAAAAAAACTTTTTGAAATTTCCTTTTTTAGATTCTTCCTCCATATCAACACAGCTAAAATAAATTTAAAGTATTAAATCTATGTTTTATTAATACTGTTTTAACTTTGCATCTCATTAGTTTTACACTGTGAGGGTAGAACTTGACGATTAGAAATCACAGCGTGTTCATTGCTTATTTTCTTAGTGTGACAAAGTGTTTGCAACAAAATTCCCTACTTCTCAAATGTTTAGGACCAAGTTGTCATAATGACAAGAACATACAACTTTAAAAGAAACAGAGAGAGAAGCAGCATGACAAACACCGGCACGACAGAAATTACCCTCATGCAACTTGCACACAGGCCAAGACGAGGGAAAGCTTTAACACGTGGTTGTTCAAAACAGAATCTCAAAGCCCTGGTAGGTGGAAYGCACAGTTTTTAAAGAGCTACAGTAGCTCCCTCTAAAAACAGAAACTTTATTCTGGTAGTTCACTGGTGCCTGAAGTTAAGACAGACAAGATGGAAAGCATATCCTTCTGTTACAAGGACAAAATAAGAAGTAATATATGAATACAACATCTATTATAATTCTAATATTCTAAAATTGCTTAATGTTACATCTTGAGTTCTAATTGTATCACTTAAAAAGCCCTTCCCAAAATACTAAATCAAACAAATTATATCACACTACTTAGAAAATTAGTAATTCACTGTTTATCTGCTCCCCCATTTGTTCATTAGTAAAAGCCAGCCATTACCAAGTCAAGACTAGCAGTTGATGACATGGAGCCTTGTGATTCCCGTCTGTATGACAATCCATTGGACTGAAAAGAATCTGTTTGTGGAAAGAATCAGCAATTAGCAAGCAGGCTTATTTTACTATTTATTATAATATGGATAACTATTTCAAATATTAGCTTCTCTGGTCACTAATTTTTCTTTTTCATTAAAAGGAAAAAAACACCAAATCTTCATACTGTGCACTGAAGCATGGAAACCAAAGCAACTTTGGGTCAAGTATTTCTTGGTTATGTAACTCTTGAATAAACTCACTTTGTTTTTATATTTTAAAAAAAAACTGAATCCCTTTTAAAAAAAAAATCTTAATTTAGTTAATTAGATTTAATAACATTTCACTATTTAATCTTAAAAATTATTCTACCTCTTCAGATATTTTGAAGGAAGATAAATATTTTTAAAAGTGCAAGTATGGTGTTAGAAAACTAAAATCTAAGACAATTGCTAGTCATTTTCAGAAGGTTAGGTCTACAGTGTCAGCAAATGCCTCTGATGCCATTTCACAAATGAGTATAATGAGAACATTCAAATTACCCATATGATCACAGATGTCTTGTGGGGCATTTACCAGAAGCAAAAAACACAATAACAATATAGACCAAATTTGGTGCTTCGGTGGAATTTCTTCATTATTAACTCAATGGAATGATTTACTGCAAAACTTTCATCTCCTCCAGAGGCCATGTACAGGTGTTTTAATAAGGGAATTCTTCCTTAAACTCCCAAACACAATTAAGTAACAAAACAGCAGGTTACAAGGTTTTTCACACTTCTGACTCTTCTTTTTCCGTTTGAGTCAGGAAAGGTGAAAACAGGTGGTGACTGTGTTCAAAAATGAACATACCTGTGTGCTACTGATAAAAGAAAGAAAAGTAGGATAATGCAGATGGAGGAATTTTTAAATAGCTGTAACTATAGCGCGACTTGCTGCACTGCTCCTGAACTTCTCTGTAAAGATTTGAAATTATCTTTCTATAAAAACAGTAGCTCTCTGCTTGAAAAAGCAATTACTAGCACACAGAAATGTAGAAAGTACTGAAAAGCAGAAAAAAAGCCTTGTAGAAGTCAGTAAAAACAAATTTAAGTATTTTCACACTTCCATCTATTTACTGATACATCTTCTACCACAAAACTTGCAGCAATGTTAGCGATGCTATGGCCTTCTGACTTGACAGTTCTTTTCCCTCTGTCACTCCCAAAGATGCACTTAGATAGAAACTAATCATGGTGAGATTAGTCACATCTATTGCTGAAACAACCTGGAAACAAAGTGGAATGTGAATACTCACCGTTTGGATAATCACCATTTTCTCTTCTCTTCTGTGATTTTCCCAAACTCTTACTTCTTGACCATGAGAAGAATGTTCCCCTTTTTTTCTTCTCAGTGTCCTCCTCTCCTGACTCTTCATTTAAAGATCTTCCTGACTTTGATTTACCACTTAACTGTCACCAAAACACAATTAAATCACTGGTTGGGTCACAGTTGTGAGTATATTGTCTAAAATAAACCCTCCCACACTTCTTCCTAAAACAAGGGTGTGATGGCCAGGTTAGCTCTCTTTTTTACCCCACGCACAAGTGTCTATGCCAGCATTCCTCTCAGTAGCAACCAAAAAAACCCCAAAAAACCTCACCAGTGGAAACAGAAAGAAATACATAGATAGAAATGTGCTACTTGGTAGAGAGTACAAAACAGTAGCTGGAAATGAGCCACAGAAAGCTCCTGCAAATACGAAAGAACTGTCCCCAACTCAGCAGTAATGCCTAAGTTAAYGTGGAAAGSCCATTTGCCTTGCTTTTAAAACATTGAATTTCATTTTGGTATTTTTCTTAGGCTAGGCTTGAATGTGAACTGCTTTTAAAGACAATGACAAAGTACTGTTTAACATTTACAAGTATAATCAAGTATTTATTAGAGTTGAAGAATACAAATGTCAGGAATGTTTGATATTAAACTAAACTTGCTTTTAACAAGCTAACATTCTTGTTAGATTATTAGAATATTCCTTCAAATGCTACTCTTTAAAGGTTCCTAGTCATAAGAATACATAATGGCAGATGGGGTAATATGTAGTGATTGACATGAAAAATGAAAAGTTATAATTTACCCATACAGTTATGTAATGCTATGGTGGTATTATCTACATGAAGAAAAAATAAACCCTAAATAATGTCAGGAGATCAGTCAGTAAGACTACTGGTCTAATTTTTAAGCAACTGCACTTATTTAACACAGAATTACCTTAGTACAGTAGGTGCTAAGAAATTTAAAAAACTATGCTCTGCAAAAATGAGTTAGATTAGGTTAAGCCTTATCCAAAACTTCTGGTAAAATGCCTGCTCTTAGAAAAGGTTAAATTACCACATCTTAATTCCAATATTCAATCAAAATAAACTTCTGAGCTGGTGCATTAAGATAATCCTTACTTTTTATTTGTACACTTATATTTTAATAATAATGAAGATTTAAAATTATATTCAAAAAGTCAAGATCTAGAAAACTGATTCAAAGGCAAGTATAAAAAAATAAGTATTTTCCTGAGTACATAAAAATTTTGCAATTGTATTTGCCAGCATCTCTAACCACACATTTTAGTTTTATTTGATATATTATCTTCGATTTTCTAAAGAACTTGAAAAATGTTGTTTAAAAACATGGTTTTCAGATAACAACAATGCAAAGGTCACCTTTTTTGGTGTTGTTGACATGTTGGACTTCTCTGAACTAACGCTGTGTTTAGAAGTGGGGCTGCTGGGAACACGCTGAGGATCAGGAAGAGGACGTCCTTCCACCTCAGCTAAGATGCATTCTTGGTACAGGGGGGATTTGAGGAAGCGAGTATAGCTATCAAACTTCATCAAGTTAAATATCTGAAATTAAACCACAATGGATAATGGTTACATACCCTTAAATAACACACCAAGAAAATTCAGCTGCTTTGCAACAGCCAACTCTCACAAAATTTAGGACATTAACCTGTGACCAGCAGTAGGTATGATTTGGTTTAGACCTGGTTAAATACACTGTGCCCATTTAAAGTGAAACATAATTTGATCTATTCCCTTAGGACAGGTTCAGAAAAAAAGTTATGATTTGTGCGAAGTGCCAGCTGAGATGCTGTAGAGTCTTGACAACACCATCCTCTTTTACTGTGTTTATGCCATTTCATGTGGAGCATGTAGCAAGCTGGCCATTTAAAACATTTTTTAAAGATCATTACACCAGCACTGCATGTGACAGGATTAAGTTATACAAGTGGGTTTTAAGGTAGCTGTGAACAAGAAAAGTTTACGTTCTAAAATGCATGAATATGATATAATCACAATATGCAATAGTACACAATGATACAAGTTACGCAAAGTTAATTGCTGATGTGGGGGGAAGCTGAGAATCCTTTGCAGTATATATAATGTTCTTATAAATATATAAGAATCATAGAATCATTTAGGCTGGAAAAGACCTCTAAGATCATCGAATCCAACCATTAAGCCAGAACTGCCAAGTCTAACACTAAACCACAGTCATGTGCCCAATCGTAAGGAAAAAAACCATTAGTATCTTTGGACAATTCAATAATCAAGGTGCTGTAGACCTTGACAGAGAACAGTTTACATTAAATTACCAACATTTATCTTTAACCACAGAGGAAGAAAGCAGCTCTATACCAGGCCTGGAGCAAATATCTGAGGTTAATTTAACCAAAACTGAATTTATGAAAGTGAAGAAGAGTTTTTTCTTAAATGCTAAACAATGTTTCGATTTCTTGTTCCATTTTTGCAGACCTGTTGTTGTAAGCGAATCCATATTTTTACCTCTGTATCTTCTCCAGTGATTCAGTTTATCTGAAAAAACATCATGAATGGCTGCTACTTCGGACACAACAAATTCCCAACAAGAGAAGGAAGGTATGCACCACCCAGCCAGTTATGGCATTCCCAAGAGTATAAAGGAAGTCTATCCCTGAGACAGAGTGGGCCAGTTGCAGATGGAACTCATGTTTCAGGCTGTACAGAGACAACTAAGATCCTTCTCAACAAGCTTTAGCCCAAAGCTTATCTGGCAAACAGCAACATAAAATAGAGAGAACTTGATCTTGCAGAGTCACAGAAACCCAATTCAAACTGAAAGCCAACTTTCATGTTCTTGCCTTCTCCCTCCGAATATTCCCATTCCTGCTTAGGTGCTGCCTCTCAACTTTGTTGGKCCCTGTAATGCACTGTTTTCCACATGGTAAGATACAGAAAAATACCTTTGTATTTGTTAGTTTTGCCAGCTTAACTTGCTGAAATGGCTCAGCACCAAGTCCAATGTGTCCTCAATGCCGTGACAAAGAAAYAATCCAGTATCAAAGATTTCTCACTTGAAAACCTGCTCACAAAGGGGAATCTCTGTCTCACACCATCCTTCTCTGACCACCGGTACACTGACAAAATTTTAAAAGGCAAATAATTTTAGAGCACACTTAGTCTTCAGGCCAAGTCTCAACAAACCATTCAGTATACACAACACACACAGCTTTGAAACAACTCTTGAGTTCTGTTGAGCTCCAAGAATAATACAGTGGTGTATTGCCAAAACAGTGTAAAATACAGAGGAGCAATTACAAGAAATCTAAATGCCTCAATCTCAAGGATTCACAGAAGCACCACTGATACAAGATTACTGGGAGAAAATGCTAAGTATAGTCTGCAGACTCAATCACAGATGCAAAAACCAAGCTAACTGAAAAATACAAAATACTTCACCTGTCCTTCAGCTTTTTAAGGAAATGAAACTTAAAAAGGTTACACTCCTCAACAAATCATAATATTTTAAACTGAATGCATTTTGTTCCCCCAAAATAAGACATGATTCTATGGCACAGCTTACACTAATACCTTAAATTTAACACAGCTTCAGGATGAAAACCAAAGCTTTGCACAGATGTCMCCCATTACAGAATCTAGCACCAAATTAAGATAAAATTGTTATTCCATGCTAAGTGGGAATAATAAAGGAAAAAATTGCAGAGAACTAAGAGACACAAGAAAAGTTACGGCAGAAATGCAGTCTGCGGACTAAATATACTTAATACAGAAAAAAAATTACAACCTTTTAACTTTGCTGGACAGAGTGATGAGAGCTTAAATAATTTACCTTGAGCTGATTATCATCTGCTTTATGATGTTTCTAGTCCACATGACATCCATGATTTCCCATATTTAGCATTATTATCATATTTACATGTCTTAATGACTTCTGCTTATTTAGAAAATGCTAGCAGGTGCTATTTCTTGTTCTTACAAACAACAAACTTATCTTTTAAAATCCTAACTTGAAATTTACACATAAACAAGAGTAGAAAAACTTATGTCCATTATCAACTCTACATAAAGCACGTGATATTTTATTCTTATTTTAGTATGTTCAAGTGACCTACACTGTCCTCCATCCAGAAACACTCAAAATGTTTGTTCTTATTCAATTTATAAAAAAGAACAACATCCCACCTAGGTATTTTGGCTGCATCCACACTGCCATTACAACCTCTAACAATCAGATCAAGGACAAATTTGTCAGGACATGGACAGAAATCAGCTTCCAGGGGTATTCTCAACAGGCAGGGCTCGAGAAAGAATGGCCCGCACAGTGCCTTCCAAGGCACTTTCCCACAGACTTCTGCAACTCCACTGCAGCCTTACAGCAACACTCCCTATTTCCTCAGCGTAACAAAACACTCATCCAACAACCACTACAGAGCAGCACCCTTGCACTCTGGTCACTGTTCAAATCTAAAAAATCTTGTGAAAGACCACAGATGCAGAGCTTTCACTTTATTAAGGTCGTGTCACCACCATGAGCTGAACTCAGAGTCTGTGGGCGTGTTGCAGTAACTACACAACCCACAGCTCTGTGTTCTCAAGGTGACGCCATCCACCAAGACCACAAACTGACCTCCTGCAGAACCACTCGGTGAAACCAAGAAAGTAAGGGCCACCAAGCACCTGATTACCCAGTATTGACCTGGTGTGTTGGTTTTGCAGGGTCTGGTTTTTGGTAGTGGGGGGGCCACAGAGGTGGCTTCTGTGAGAAGCTGCTGGAAGCTTCCACCATGTCCAGCAGAGCCAATTTCTGATGGCTCTGATGATGGACGTGCTGCTGGCCAAGGCTGGGTCAATTAGAGATGATGGTAACGCCTCTGTGATAACAGATTTAAGAAGAAATCATAACAAAGTTGGGGCACAGTTGTAATTTTCCAACTAGAGAAGAGTAGGAGTGAGAATATGTGAGAGGAACAATGGAGGCACCAAGGTCAGTGCAGAAGGAGGGGGAGGAGGTGTTCCAGGCGCCAGAGCCGAGATGTCCCTGCAGCCTGTGGTAAGGAGCATGGTGRGGCAGTTGTCCCCCTGCAGCCCATGGGGGCCCACGGGGGATGCAGAGATCCACTCGCAGCCCGTGGGGGAGGTGCCCACGCCGGAGCAGGTGGATACCAGGACACTCTGATCCAGAGGAAGTCCCAGTGGAGAGAGAGGCCTTGCTTCCAGGCTGGAGCAGCCTGTCCTTGGAGGACTGCACCCCGTGGGAGAGTGACCCACGCCGCAGCAGTTTTGGGAGGGCTGCTGCTCGTGAGAGTGGACCCATCCTGGGGAAGTGCACGGAGAACTGTCTCCCATGGGAGGGACCCCACGGTGCCACAGGGAAACGACTCCTCTCCATGAGCAGAGGAAAGAAGATCTTGGGCGATGAACTGACCAAAAGCCCCACCCCGTCTCCCTGCACCGTCGGTGGGAAGGAGGGAGGGGCTGGGGCGAGAAAAGGGTGTCTTTAAGGGCTTATTTTTTACTTCTCGTTTTCCTACTCTGATCTTGCTAGTAATAAATTCACCTCATATCATTAAGCTGAGCCTGTTTTGCTCTTGAAGTGCTTTTCTTCCGGTCCTTTTGTCAACTCATTAACCCTTTGTTAAATTTTCTCTCCTCTGTCCAGCTGCAGAACAGAGGAGAGTGAGCAGGCTTTTCGTGGGTGCCTAGCACTTGGCCAGTGTCAAACCCTGACACCTCGGCCAGGCAATACACCACCAGCCCCTCAGACAAGCTCCAAGGCAAGCTCCTTGGGCAGCAGTAACCCCCATCCTGCTTCACCTCATTTTTCAGTGGAAGGAACGGGTCTGACTGAAGGATCTGACCGAGGCACTGACAATTTGAGATAAGCAGGTCAGGTACAGACAGGCCTTGTGGCTGGGACTGCGCCCACAGCAGGACTTCACACGAGTATTTTCTCCCACATTATGGGCCCTCCAACTAAGGATACAGCATTTTCAAAGGGAGAAAACCTGCATCAGCCGTGCCACCTGACTCATAAGGACACCTTGTACTCCGCTAAATAAATGGGAGATGATGAGGAATTCAGGCATAGTCTCCACAATACCAGGATGACAAATGCATGTAAAAATGTCTGGGAAGGTGGTGACTGGTAATTCCCACAGAAGACTCAGGCTTGGGAGGTGCAAAAGGAGTAGCTGTAGTGCTGGAAGCTACCAGACCAGCAGTCAGACCTACCTTTCTACCTCCACTTTGCAGAAGGAGAATGATACCATACCTAGCTGCTCAGATTGCCCCAAAAGCACGTGGTCTGAGATTTGTGCTAAGATTGTGACCTGCTTCATTAAAGCTGTGTCCTTGATTTCACAATGATGGTCTCAAAATTACTCCTACTAATACACTGTTGGAGTGGAAAAGCTACCAAAGAGATGACTTAGGAATAAAAATAAGAGACTTAAATTCTACAGGAAATGTAAAGTGTATCCTCTTGTTACATAACTGTTCTGAACATAAATAATTATTTAAAATAAATCCACTTCAGAGGTCTTCAGATATCAACAGTTTAAAAATCTCTTTGCCTGACAGTACTATTAAAGCATAAGGGAAGAACTCCTTTAATACAACTGACATTTTACAAACTAAAAGTAGACACTGTTTGTGTACTCAACTCTCCACTGAAGAAAAGAATAACCAGCAATATGCAAACACTCTATGCAATCGTGCTGCAACACATGGAATTATTTACTTGCACTAAACCATCATTTCAATAATAGTACTTTTCAGATTATTTTTTAGTTAAACGACCATTTTCTACACATAGCAGAAAAACAGTCAAGCAGCCTTTTTTCTATTCTGCTAACAGAATCTAAAGTATACAGCATGTGAAACTATTTTTATAGATTGTAAAGGAAAAGATAATAGACAAACATAAAGCATTCATGTTTACTATGGTTACCTGAAGTTGCTGTTCCTTGAACATATCCGGATGGGGAGAATTGAGAATATCATCTGCCAACTGTGCCTGGCTGTCAATATTAACTGGGGTTGTAGCTTTGCTACACAAGAACTTACTGAAGATCTCCCGAGCTCTGTAAGAAAGCTACAGAAAAGAAATGCTAAATGTGTGTTGGTTTTGAAACCATATTTTTAGCTAGGCATTTCTTACACTGATGTATTCCACCCAAAAATATATAGCCGCTCCTGATTCTTTGATATATGTATTTTTCATATATCAGCTTCTGTTAGTATTAGGCACATAAAGAGAGTTTTTCCTTTAAAATTACAAATATTCATCAAATATTTACTAAGCAGTGAAAGTTGTCCTCCAAATAAAAATTAAAATAATCAAGCACTGAAGCACAGCAAGTATTTTTTGAAAAGGAGAATAGATTTTTTAGACTTTAGACCTTTTACATAACAGTTACTATTTAAACAGATCCTCTAAGATTCATTTCTAGAAGTGAGAAAAGGGTAAGTATATATATGAATATTTACAGTCAAAACCACTCATTTTTAACTTGTTTACTTCGCAACACCCACATCATGAAAATAATGAAAAACCCACCAAGCTGAGCCCACAGCCCTAAAGGGTGGTGCTCAGAAAACACATTGTTTGAAGACAGAAGAAAATGGGAGGAAAAAAACCTCATTAGTAGACAGAAGAGTAAAGACAAACTTGAAAGATGAAACTCTTTCCACCACTTAAACCTGACTAGACTTGGCTGTGGTGTAGACAGAAACACTGTCAACCTGTACAAAATTCAAAATTCACCAAAACCACCTGACCTATGTAGGACTCCCTCAGAAGGACGAGATGGAGATTCTCATAATTTGTGAATAAATGTGAGAGCACCACACTTACAGCAATAGATAATCTAAGTTATTTATAAACACAAAATCTTGGTTGGTGAAGGCAGTCTAGCTAAAACAGTGTAAGAGGCCTCTGCTTGACATGTTCAGTTAACTTGCTCTGCACTTCCACACACTGGGCTACCACTGCTGGCCATTTCCAACATCCAGGATACCTCATTTCACTCTTACATAGCCTACCTGTGCACTTTGCTGCAGTTTAAGTATACCCAACATCTTAAATTTATGTCAGCCAACCCTATTTTAGTGATGTCACAGTACAAAGACCAAGCAAAGCTCCAATAATTTCAATAATTGTGAAGAAATAACAATTTTTGAAGAAGCAACACAACGTACTGAGATACAACACTGACTTACCTCTTTTTTATCATGTGCAGGTACATGGTTAAAATATTCACAGGCCTGCCAAAATAAAATATTTTCTTCACTAAATTCTTTCCGTAGAAATTCCTAGGGGAAAAAATAAACAAATAAATAAATGTCTCAGAAAAAATCTACTTGCCAATTCGAACAACATATTTATAATGCTTGCAAAGTTTGCATAATGGTGACTTCTCAGTCTCACAGTCCCGTTTTCTTCTAAAGTAAAAATCAGTGTATGTCCAATACATAGCTACTGCTTCCCCTCTCTCATTTCCTTTTAAACATGCATAACTGAGAAGAATTCATCAAGTTACAATCAAATCATTTGCAAATACACAGTTTGAAATGTCATGTTAAGTAGTGTATAAACTAGTGAATAAGCTATTAATAAAAATTTAAATAATTCATAAACTACTTTTAAAAATTAGTTTGTGAACTGTCTTTAATTGCAGTTCTACTGATACAACAGAGTAGATGTTTGTCAAGCAGTGCCCGTAATCATATCTGGATTCATTCCARTGTCTTTCTGCATCACATGGCAACTACAAAAAATAATCTTTTATCACTGCTTGCCAATGTGGTTACATGATTTCTCCTTGGAAAATACTCACTTAGAGGAAAAAATATATCTCCAAGTACAACACACAATAATCAGGACATTTATATTACAGCATCCTAAAGCCCAAATGAAGACTGGTACTGATTCAGTTGGCAAACTCTACAACCACAAACTGTCTCGTATTCAAATCTGTATAATTCAATATTCTCTCAACATCTTAAAATGAAAGCATTTTAACCATCAGGGATAAAAAAGAAAAAGCTATAAAAAATTAACTTGGACCTCTAAAAAATTATCGAGGCACTTACGTAATTGGAACAGTGATTGTTTATACTTTAGACCTTTTAGGTATTAGGGCTGAATTGAAAATGTTATTCTAAGTCAGCCACAAGCCACAACCTTCACTCAACTGCACATTGGTATCACTGAAGCTTCTTATCATGCGAGGCAGCCTCAGAAAGCAGAGTAAGAAGAATCTCCACAGAAATAAGTTTATTTGTGCTTTTCAGATTTACATAGAGTTCAAGGAATCCAACTGTAAGAAAACAATTGAGATAAACTACAATACAGAGCATCTAAATTCCCTAGCAAGCTCTGAATTTAAATTAAAAGTTCTTCAGATACATAACCTAAGASACTAAATGTGTAAAAGACATTCCAGGTAGTAATCAGGGGACATTTCTCATCTTACATGTAATCACATATTTAAAAGAGAATCAAATTAGTGAGCAGGAACCGGAACACAACTTCCTACTTCCCACTCGGCACACTGACTGGGAATCTGCAGCCCATCTCCCACTTGCTTCTTTGTGGCCACAGGATTTGGGCAGAGCTGGCTGTCCAAAATTCGGCTTCAGCAGGAAGGCCAAGTGGTGCCCAGCTGGAACATCAGGCAGCCCAACAGTTGTCACACATGGCTGGGAAGCTGGAGAAGTTGGTCTGAACCCCTCGAGGGGGGAACCTGCAAACAGGTCTCTCACCTCCTGGCTGCCTGCTCTAATCAGCAGCTATTATGCAAAGTGTGAGTATTTGCAAAACATGCAAAATCCCTCCATCTTAGAGAGTAATTCCTGCTCTGTGACAAAGCTGTCCTCAGGAAAGGCAGATGGTGGATCCCAAATGCACTGAGACACTTCCTATGTAACCAGGAAGTAAATGCTGATGCCTCAGTGTACTTGAATACTGGGAGGAATCTGTAACTGCACAGTGTTATGACAACCAGGTTGCAAATAAATCTAAGCAATGGCTCTGGACATCTCCTGGGCCTCAAGAAAATGGTGGTGCATATAATAAACTTTAACATTCCCTAATTGTTCTTCCAAGTGGGTATTTCTTTAACACATTCCCTTTTGCAGTGTTTATAAAAAGAAGTCCTAATTAGAATAAAATGGGGGGAAAAGTAAAGCTTCCAGAATATCTGAGGTTGTCTTTTGCTGAAATGAAATGGGCCTTTAACCTTTTAATCAGAAAATTATTAAAATGACATGAGCTATTTTTACATTTTTAATATAAGTTTTGAATTATCATAGCAGTGAAAAATTAATGTAGCAATTTCCTAAGCGTGTATGAGTTTACCGAAGGTTTACAAGTAATTTGGAAAGTCAACTGAGCTTTCAGTAGCAGCCCCACAAACTACATGATTTTTCAGATGGACTCTAACATCAGATCAGAATTGTAATTTTTCTTCGAGACTGAGGAGACGTCTCAGTATCAAAGCAGAAATGCTAATAACTCTCAGGCTATTCTGCTAAACCAGGGAACATAATATCCAGGATGTATTATTTTGCTTTCATCTTCTCTGTTTCCTCAAACAGATGTTCACTGTTAACGTGAGTTTTGGGTTCCCACACCAGTTAACATGGAAATCTGTTTGTTAACCATTGTGATATCTTAACACTTCTGTATCAAGCAAAAGCGTCTGAGTTACTGCAGATTCCAACAATTTACATCTCCCTCACCATAGGTTTCCTTATATTCCCCTTGTAAAAATTATCTGGGCAGCACAAACTGTCCTTGTGTAACACACTCAGAATCAACAAAACACTCTCAGTGCAACGAAGTATATACCCTCAGTTTCCTTGCATGTAATATAGAGATGATGCTATTTACAACTTCATAAATGTGCTGTGAAGAACAGTATTTACATATTGCAAAGTATTTATGCTTTGCAAATACTCAACATCATTCCTTCAAGCTGCAGCTTTAACCAGTGCTCTTTGCTACCATAACTACTTATAAAAGGTATTTCTAAAAACCTTTTGCAGGAAAATAGGCCACTCTATCATTGAAAAAATCTTCTGTGTGGCTTCCAATGATTCAATGGATAGATGTAAATAATTACCCATTCTTAGGAAACTACCAAAAGTACTTCCTTCTTCTTGTACAAAGGCCACAGATATAAAAATAGCATTTTACAAAATGGGGAAGCTTTATAAAAGTAGCATTTTACAAAATGGGGAAGCTTTATAAAAGTTCCCAGACAAAGCAAAATATAGCTTCCATTTTCACCTGAAACTTCTGCTATGCAGAAATGCAAGGCAATATGTATATTACTATGAACTCTTACTCAACTGTGAACCCATGTAAACTCAGAAAGATGCTCAGATAACAACTGAGCATGAATGAACGCCTTTCTCTTGTSTTGTGTAAGGATAGTGCCAAGAAAGAAAAAAGAATACAGGAAAATTACTGCGGCAATATCACAGAGTTTGAAAGGCCTGTTACTGTCCCTCAGAACTCACCGAAAAGTATTTAACACCAAGAGAATCCTGAAGAAGACGCTCAAAGGAAACAGCCCAGCTCGCAACTCTCCTCTCTCGCAGTCGCCGGCAGCTCTGCACGCTGGGAAGGCTGGCATTGCTACTCAGGCTGTTTTCACTGATGCAGTCTTTTAAATCAGTGCTGTTCAGCTCTGTTAATACAATCAATTACATCTGTCAATAAAGTAGTATTCACTTTTACTCTTTAAGATTGTTTACTTGACTTATCACACCTTCTGCTCAAGCACACAGTACTGCAGACTTCTAAACACCCCTTTCCATTTTCATTAAGAGCACCTGCATAGAAAAGAGCAATTCCAAACATCCCAAGTTTCTTCTGTTTCACTGCAAAGAAAATTAAATGAGTGTCTTTAAAGCAGTCCCCTGGCAGAAACAAAACGGGCAGGCAGAAAACAAAATCTTTCTTTTTGTTCCACAAAATAAAATACCATGGGCACATTTTCCTGCTTATATTTCTCACCCTATGGAGTGCACTCCTTCTTAAGATTATCCAAGGAAAGTCAACCTTCAAGAACCCACTGTTCATCACAATGTGGGCAAAAATCTATTTGGTGATAGGAGACAGCAAAATTTCATATACACTTAAATTGGTAGAGACAGGGAATCTGTGAAATTTTACATGGAAATACAAGATTCCTGTTAATACTAAAAATTTAGGAAAGAAGTCAATTGAAGAAAAGAACATTAAGGAGAATGAGCTAGTAATGGATGCCTTCCTCATCCACAGCAAGTGGAGGCACCAAACCAGAGATCCTCAATTTATTATGGTTTTTAATAAAAACAGAGATCTGTTATTCCCTTCCAGACTCCAGTCAACGTATTGGAATAATCTAGAGAACACAAGATGAGAAATTACCAAATGCTTTAGATCTTGAAAAAACAGAAGTGATTTTGTATTCTGAAAAACAAAATAACAAGAACCCATAGAGAATTCAGGGAAACACAAAAAACCCCTTGTGTAGCAGCCTAACTAATAATTTCAATATTAACCCCAGATCATCTTTGTCACATGTCAATAAACRGAATAGGCACACCAAAAAAATCTTAGTGACCATTTGTTCACACAAGTGGAAAGGGGGAAGAAAGGGTTGCTCTAAGTGAGGGAGCGAACTGCTTACAACAGGGTTCTATTCACAAATTTGTCATTTACTTTTGTCATTTACTGTACCCTTTTACCGGATGCTCCCTCCAGCTCCCAGTGTACACAAATGTAAAACTGGTAAATGTTGAACTCACAAATACACACTTCAGAGAGGTAATCTAAGGTTTAATTCATTGTGAAGACACAACTAAAGGCTGAGCTACCTGGTCTGATCTCCTAACAGACCCTGCTTTGAAAAAGACAGGTTGTACTAGAGAGATTCCAAATTGAATGACATTCTGTGATGAAGGGATGAAACAAACAYAGACATTCAATTATTTGAAAAATTTGCAATAACAGATGTGAGAAAATATCCTCAAATTAAATAGATGGTATATTCAGTAATTTTATGCCAAATGGAAAAGCAAGTATGTAGTTCACTAGAAACGTAAGCTGTTTGAGAAAACTGAATTCGCAACCAGTCAGAAATGGACTRTTCTTCACAGGGACAGTTTTATTATTTTCCTCAGTTATTCACTCGGACTAACTAAAGCAAYGAGTAATTTCACCAAAAAACCCTGCTTTATAACATCTCCCAAGGTCTCCTTTTCYGAGTACTTGAAAGCACTTTGCATTTCCAAACTTTTTGTTACAAAACATTCCTGTTTCTCTCTGGAAGTAAGAACTTCAGAAAAAAAAGCACCATTCAGAAACAGCTACAAGCATAGGAAAGAGTTATAAAGGTAGTTGTAAAGATAAAAAAAAAATTAAAAGCTCTGAAACTTCATTTTTAAATGTATTCTTAGCTCAGAAATATTCACTAAGATGTAACAGTTAACTGCTCTGAGTTTCTGTAAGCAAAGCTATTTTTTAAGACAAAAATAAAACAAGTAAGACAAAGATATAGAATTCGATTAGGGAAGAACAAAACGTAACTTTGTACTTTCAACAAGGATAATATTTAAGGACACGGGTAAGAAATGAGGTATGTAAATAATTTTATTTGCCTAATCACCCTGTTAATCAAAGATAACTACAAACACTCAGCAAATAAGGCCAAATTTTCTTATACAAATATTTATTCACTTTTTCCTTTAAGACATATGAAAGAGCATAACCAAGTCAACTGTTAACTTCATTAGAGAATACCTGTCACCAAAGTGAAACTGTTGTGAAAGAAGCTAATGTGAATCTGAAGAGAATGATATCTAAATTTATTATCTGAAGTATTTTGCTTTAACTCTGCAGGTGRATATGTTCTACTTTACGGTCCAGGATATAAATAGACACCCACTTCTTGATAGATCTGGAACAGTTTCAGTTACTGCCTCACTCCTGGAGGGTTCAATCCCCAGCGTTCTCCAGTGATGAATGATGAAAATTTCCTTGTTCCTTAGAGGTAAAGTCAGAAAGGCAAACTCATCCCACATACCAAACCCTTGAAACCTAYTTGGCTGACAGAGAGAAATTAGGGAGCAGCCACAAAAAGTGCTCAACTCTCAATCCAGGAGCCACAGTGCCTTAGGACTCAGGAGGGATTGGGAAGCGGCAGGCGCAGCACTCATCAGCCAGTCRGCCTCACCTCCCTACCGATGGCAGCCGTTCAAGCTCCCTATGGCAGCAGGGAAACCAAACTGCAATTACAGCCTCCAGTGTTTACACCAGTGGGTAACTGCTAACTGCCTTTAATTGCTCCCAGCTGCCTGCTCTCCCCGGCTCCTCAGAGCTACACTCCTCCAAACTACACCGGCTTCTCCCTCCTCTGATACGTTGCCGACTCCGGAGGTGCCACGATAACAAATGAACCAAAACAAGACTCTATTTCCAACAACTGTAGAGCTACTGGCACAGGTCCTCCAACGTGTTAACACAGCATTAAGGGATTACTCATTCCCAGTAAACTGTCTCCGCTCTGGTAGATTTTCAGACTTTTTTCAGAAAGATCTATTATAATTTACACTTAACCCTGACACTGCTTTGGTTTTCCTTAAAGCAAAAATGCAGTCAGTTTGCTTTTAAAATCTGTACAGCTTTCTGCTGGGGTACCTGTCAACCTGAAAACAACACAGAACGAGGCTGTTTCCCAGAAAAGGCTTGGTTATTCTAGTTTCCTTTACCACACAGATCAACAGTTGCAATTAAAACAGTTACAGCCTAGTGCAGATACACCATACAGAACCAGAGAAAAAGAAAGGTCACATGGAAAGAAAAAAATCCTCCCGAACTCTAACATTAGCACCCAATTTATCCAAATCACACTTAAATGAAGACTGTATAAGCCATAACTCCTGCTGCACTCCTCTTACAGAGGAATGTTTCCAATGTAAGACTTCGGAATCAGGTTTCCTGACTCTCACAGCTCATGCATTCCTAGGTACACACAGCCCACCTTGGAAAGCAGGAATGGAGAAACTTTCCAACCGGGTTACATATTTTGTTTAATGAGCCCTCCGTGATGATCATGAGAGGAAACACAGAGCCCTGACTCCCACCCTCAAACGTTCTCACCACAGGGCTCTTGTGAAAAGTGGATTCCTCTTCCTCCTCCTTGTGAAGTATTAAAAAAAAAAAAAAAAAAAGAGCTATTGGGAATCTCAGGATGCCAGAGGAGTTTAATGTGAAAAATCCCAGCTGGGCATGGACTACATGGACAACAGCAGTGAAGTTTCCAAATGCCTGCCTTCCTTTGCCATTACTGTCGGAAGCACCGACTCATCTTGCATTACCTGTAAAAGGAGGCTTCTTGCTCATGCATTCTAAATCCCAGGGACCTAACTTTATTTCTGTTCTGCTTGAAAGCAACCACACTTAGTGAGGAAAAACTACTTTTGGTGCAAACACATTCAGTTTCATTTATTACCTTTTTTGAAATACAGAGCTGACACAGAATGCTACCTAAAAAAATCCTCAAAACCCAGTATTTTACACCTTTTGTGTTTACATATTCTATGGAGTGTCTTGGTTTTATTTATTTTACAAAGACAGCATTATGTAAGAAAATCCAGGCATTTAATCAACTAAATCTTGAAAGCATTCAGGATAAGATGGCCTTGGAAGTTTTGATTTAAATAATATAAAGCCACAAGCCTGAATACAATTCATGAAGGGTATTTTTGTATGTATTTTGTATACACTTTTCAACCTACAAATACTCTATTATTGTGAGAAGCTCGGCATATTCCTTGTAATCATCAGAACACGTACATTCATATAATTAAGATATTCTAGTTAATCACCAAATACATTACCTGGATAAAGCTGGTAAGAACCACTGTGGTGCCACTTAATCAAATACTTCAAGCCCTTCACTGAAAGCCATCCTTCTGAATCCATACCAAGTTCAGCTGAAACGTCCCGGAACCCATTGGGTGTAGTTTAGTCTGACTGTACAGCACATTGTTCCTCTGCAATCCTGGGATGAGGGAAGCTAACACATTTCCCCACAACAATTCCTGGTAGCCTCTAACACCGTTCTAAACAAATTGATTCCTTACCCTCGTGGCTTCAAGCAGAGGGAAGCAATACTATACTTAACACAAAGCATTATAAAATGCTACATAAATAATTTAAAGAAAAGACCTTTTGCCACTGCTGCTAAAGGAATCTGAATTATTTATGCTACAGTGGAACACAGCTATAGTGAGCACGCACCACCAGCAGAACTGAMAAATAAGTCATATACCTATTGGAGGAAATAATCCATCTGTATTTATAGTGTAAAAAGCATAAACAGTGTTTTATTTTGTACTTCATTGTGAATTTTTTGCCTTACCTTCTTCAGTTACTTTTTAAAATACAGTTTTACATTATTTATTATCGTAAACATCAGATTCCTTTCAAAAAGGTCTTTAAGACTGCTTTTCCTTATGAAAATTCTTTCTAAGGGATAAACACTAAAAGCAGAAATCAGCAGTAGCTACAGCAAAGAGTAGCATCCTAGGAAAAAAGATGTGCATATAGTATCTGTTATGCTGAAGTATTTGGAAATAACAGACTTCAGCTTTGTGGAGCTGATCTCTGCAGGGTAAGAACTGACTCAGACATTCTCACTAGCTCAGGTACCTCAAGTCTGTCTGGGAGATGAATGATGATGTACTGCTGTTGTATGTCCTTGACCTTAAGGTTTTCCCTTTGTAAAGCGCCATCCAGGTTTAAACAGCAAAGGCAGACATTATCTGGGGACTATTGATCATCCCTGTGACAATTCAGATGGCACAGTGCTCAAACATCAGGCGCAGCCTGCATGCTGTGTACACATTCCCACTGTTCCTACAGTCAGCAGGAAAGGGCAGTTCTGAGATGGGAAGTAAGAGGAACCAGCTAATTACAGGTCGCTGTAGTAACATAAAATGGTTCCTGCTATTCCTGGAGCATAGGTGCTGCAGATTAGTTGATCTATAGCAGTAATCTTGCATCTAAGCATTATTACAGTTTGTATTCTGATTGTCTGCAATTCATTACACAAATCAATTACAGTTAAGAGCTGCTACTGGTCAGCATGTCTGGAAATAACACTAATTTAAGTATCTCTATCTTCTACACATTACCTATCTTGCAAAGCCCAAGTGCAGAGTTTTGGCTGATAAGAAGACCCCAGCCTTGCACAAGCTGAGACCCGTGTGAAATAAACACAACAAGGGGTAGATGCTTTCCACAGCTGGGCTCTAGCATAATRAAAGGCATATGACATGAAGCTTCACTGACCTTGGAAAGAAAATGTACAGAGAACGGTTGTGCCTCCTATCATACTGAAGGCATGTCTATAAACACATAATAATTACTTTTTACACATGAATTTAGATTAGATATAAGAAAATTTTCACTCTGATGATGGGGCACTGGTACAGGTTGCCCAGAGAAACTGTAGGTGTCTGATTCCTGAAGTGTCAGAAGGCCAGGTTGGGTAAGGCTTGGAGAAACCTGGTCTAGTGGAAAGTGTCCTTGCCCATGCCAGGGGCATTGGAACAAGTTGATCTTTACGGTTCCTTCCAATCCAAATCATTCTGTGATTCTGTGATGATAAAGATTTAGACCAGAAAAGGAAATATGCAGTGCTGTACTCACAGTTACACTAGTGAAAATTTCCCTAAACTAGACATGCCCTAAAATTTCTAAATCTGTGGATGTATTTATGTATTAGTGAGATAAGGAAAACTGGAAAAATTTCAGTGCTGTGACATACTCAATGAAAGTATAAGCTAGAAAATGTAATTCACACATAAATCAGAGCTTTTTACTCAATGCATCTCAAAATGAAATTAATTAGGAATTTATTTAATTTCACTTTTTCTGGTTACAGTCTGTCTGGCTCCTATTTTTCCAAGCCACTATCTGGACATTTAAGCATTGATTCAATAATATTCCATATAGTTCAACTACCACTTTTTACCCAAATTATACCCCTTCTTAAATAGCATTTAACAGTGAAGTTCATGTTAAATTCTGAACTAGTTGAAAAAAATAGGGAATACAACTCAGCAGAAAATTGCACACAACTTCTTGGCTGTTCTTTCACCACCATGACCTTACATGGCCCTTAGATTTCTTGAGTTCAAAAAACTGTATAGAATTAATTGTGAGAACAGTTACCTGTGGATTTGGAATGAGATACAAAAGTCATATTGGAAGAACTGAAAATAAGTGGCATTTTTAGAACAAATTTTCAGCTGGAAGGATAAAAAGCTTGAAATGACCATCGTATGAGTACTACCACAAGGATTTCCAAGTCTGAATAAGCAACAGAATAACTTTCATTAACATAGAACAAGAACCCTTATGGAAACAAGACACAAGTACATTGCATTTTACCTAAAAAAAAGATAAATCAAGTTTTTGGTCCTCAGCAACTACATACACAAACAAAAAGTCTGTGGTCTGTTTTGCTTTTTATATCAAGCAGGTAACATCTGGTAGGAAAAACACATCTTTTTCCCAGAAAAACACAGGCTACATTTTAGAAATAGAAAGCAGAATAAACACTATTATTTTCTGGTTTGCTGTTTTGTCACTTTGCAGACAAGATAGATACAATACAGAGTCTGTCTTCTCATCCAGACAGAAGTACTGTACAGCAGTAGACTGTGTCAGCACTAGAGAAGGAAAATACCTGCCAAAGTCAGTCAGCCACTGGAAAATGGCTCTGGCAAAAGGACCAAAACAGTAATGTTTCTCTCAAGTGTAGTTTTAGTCTTGCAAGGAATCAGAAATTAGGACATGAGGAAGTTTTGTGAATAGTATTGCTGATTTTGCATTTACATTTGCATATAATATAAAAAATGATCCTTACCATTCAGAATATTTTTTCCAATTTCACTGCACTAATTAGAGCAACACAGCTTGTTCTCTTTTGGCCTTTCTAGTTACTAAAATTGTCTTGTAATGTTGACAAGGAATAGCAAATGCAATAATATGTGTGTGAGTTTCTTTGCAGGATCCAGTGAAACAACTCCTGCCAGAGAAGACAACAAGAAAAGCCATGTCCTGTATACCCTACACTACACAAATTCCTTTATTCCATTAAGGAAGCATTCTTAAACTGTTTCAATTAACTTCAAAGTTTCAGAGAAATCATTTTCTAATGTTTAAGAAAGAGTGGACATCCTTTAAAACATTAAAGGCATGTTAAAATCAAAACAAACAAGCTTATGTGCAATAAAGAGGAGTTTACTTGAAAGTACTCCAGAAGTGCAAAAGCTCCATGCTGGGATTTTACAAATATCAAGTTACTTACCCCCTTCTCAAAATGGATCACACTTAAGAAATTTCAACCTCAACAAATGCTTCAACACAGATTACAACTGAGAAGCAAGAGCATCTCTTCAAAAGCAAACGAGGTATGTAAAGGACAATAAAACAGAGAATGAGATTTTATCTACCATGCAATTACACAGAAGTCTACCAGCTCTGCCTCTTTATTATTATGAATGAAGAAGCCTAGTTGTAATAAAAACGTGCATATATAAATGTGCCATAAAAAATACTATGCAAATAAACCAGTGAAAGTATGTGAACACAATCCTGCAATATTTGCACTGGCACAGTTCCCAAAGCAGTCACAGAGTTCTTCACCACCTTGGACTTACATCTTGTCATATATCAGACTATTTACCACRTATTATGTTGCTTAATGTGGAAAATTGATTATTTTTCATTATAAAAGTAAAACAAGCTTCAGCTTACCTCCATCAGAAACAGTTGCTGACTGCAATAAGAGAGAAAAAAAGAAGTGTTACTGAAGTTTCATGGCAARTATTAGAAATCTTTGAGCTTCATGTAATATTTGCAGTGTTAGCTACTTTTACCATGCTATTAATAACAGATAACATTAGAGAGGAAAATCTAAAGAAACCAGCTGTTACYTTCTCACAGGTGTTTTCTCCCCACCATGAAATGCACCCCAGGCCTTTCAACCACTACTTACTATCCAGGGATTTGATCCCACTAGTATTTACCAGAAGCAGTACTCCCTGCTGTGGTAGCTACACTGCTTCCAAAGTCCTTCTTAGATAAACAGAGACAATCAGTTGGTACTTGTGACAAAGCAGATACCTAAAACTGACCCGCAAAGACTTAAAATGAAAACAACACTTTAGTTTGTTGTAATATCTGGAGAAATGTGGCATCAAAATGAAAATTCAGTATTTTCTCAGTCAGATGACTCTCTGAAAACTTCCCCTGTCAATCACTTCCGACTGCCACAGAGACAAAAGGATGTTCAGAGTGTTTCCAGTAAGTTATGTAAGAACTCCTCACCATCTCTACCTGGACTGTACATCAGATTTTCRAGAACAATTAGTCTTCTAGTGAACTGTTGAAGTTTATATGGTTATCTACCCTAAACTTCTCAACTTCAATCACAAATTATTTCAAGGCAGGTAACACCTCTGTTAATCCAAGTAGTGACCATTTCCTAAATAAGCCCTCCAACGCTTGCACCTTGACACTCAGCTGAGTAAAGTCTGGAGGACAGATGACTTTCAGATTTAASTTTGTGTTGATTTTTCAATGACTATCAGAATGTATTTTTATTTTAGTTTGGGGAGTCTTCTCTTGGTCATTGAAAGCATCCTTGAGCCTTTAAGGAACCTTTTAAATAGTTGAAACCAAACCCTTTTCTTTTGTACTGCTCTTTAAAAAGCTAGGAAAGAATGCTCTAYGACTTCTTCAAGATCAAAAACACACAGAAGAAGAAAAGCACAAATATGTACACAACTCAAGTGAACAGCTACCTCTTCAAAGTTTGTCTGTATTTTCCAGCCTTGGCAACAAACATTCCCACTCTTCTTCAAAATCCACAAAAACCTTTAGTAATCCTTAAAAGACTTATCTCCTTTCTTTCTCTGTTTCACTGCAGGCTCTCACACTGCTGTTAACACTCTCTGAAGAACATCACTTTTTATAAACTGTTGTGGCCTCAGCATTCCCATGACCAGGTGAGGATCTGATCTAGTCTTTGACACAAGTATTCTGGGACTTTCAAAGTCTAAACTAGCCTCTACTGACATCATTCCTCTGGTGCTAGTTCAGATAAACACAAATACATCTCTCATGAAAAAGATTTAAAAAATGAAAAAATGGTGACACTTCTTGCTTGCCTATACRAAAATAAATGCTTCTGGATCTGTGAAGCATAATAATATAATGAAAAGTACATCTGAGCATCTCCCTTTAATAGCTTCATTTCAGGTATCAAAAACGTAGTTCTGTTTTGGTTAAAGTTCTTCAGTGGGGCTTAGGACATCTTTTCTACTTCTGTCTTGCACATAAGTCTATTAAACATATTATGCATTCAGAAGCCATAACTTAATTCATGTTTGTAATCTAAAAAAATGAATTTGCATTACTGAAATCTGGTTTATAAATGTGATTGCTTCTAATTTCTTAGTCACATCACTGTACAGTACAGTTAATGAATAAACAACGTCAATTTCATTTCTCAAAGAATGAAGAAAATGATGACTCAATGTAAAGTAATAGTATCAGTTTACATATTAGACAGAAAAAAATAAAAGTACTTTCAAAATACCTCTATTTTAGGAAAGGTCATTTACTTTGTCAGCTTTCATTAACCTAGATTCAAACACCAAGTACAATTCTTCACGTTTTTGAAAGGTATGAAGCAAAWTTAATAGAATTCTCATGATACCAGAAAGAACAGTCACAGTACTTTTGTCAAAAACTGGGAAGTTAACAATTATAAAATATCATTTTAAAGGGAAAATGGTGCAATTTCATAGAAAAGCTCAATCATTAAAGGACAATGAGATACAGTTTTACCTCAATCCATTTAACATAAGTTAATGCAGTGAACTTTCTACACACTGTGGGTTGGTTTTATGTGTTTATTTTAAATGCTTTGTCTACTGCATGTTACATTACATGTATCAGCATCTTAAAATCTCTTCAAGCAAGACCTTAGTAATTACTATGCCAAAAACATTTTTTAAAAGCATCTATAGGAGGAACTATATTTTACATTACAGTGTCACTAAATCTACCTATCGTGTTCCAATCATTATCCATGTATTTCTGTAGATCACAGAAAAAAATCTATTTTAAAAACATTTCTTTAAATTCATCTGTGCAACTAAATCCACCTAATTCAATAAAACCAWTGAGAAACTAAAGCTTGTAACTACTGTGTAAGAATTCACAGTAGTATGTTCAAACCACGTTTGTGAGTACTTAGAAATCTCAGTATAAACCTGTCAGAAATTGCATGCAGTCCACATTCAGACAAAGAACTTTCTCTTCTAAACCGTTCAGCTAAAACTTGTCTAGATTTGTCTTTGAAAGGTATAAGTTGCAAGACCAGATTTTTTTAAATAGTATGATGATCTCATTTTAAAAATGCACTATATGTTGGGGACTGTTTTTCATTCTTCAGCACTCATGTTTCCCACCACTGGAGGCTCTTCAGGACAAAACTTGATCTATTACACAAAAAACGTTTGATTATTTGATGAAATTTACCACTACATCCATATTAAGAACCACCTACTGAAAAACATACATATTAGAAAGCTGTAAAATTGAACAGTTCCTGTAGGCAGCCATTTCTGAAAGATGAGGAGGGACAGGGCATGACTTCATGCCAGCTGGGGCTAATGTGAAGATGTAAAAAAAAGTATTTAAGCGTTTCATTCCAAACGACAGAATAYATATGTTGTGAATGTATATATGAACTATCATCCAGAGATACAATCTAACTGCATGAAACCATCAAATCTTTCACAACCAGATAAGAACTGAAATTAGTTCAAATTACTCTGGTTACAAAATCAGTTTAGGACAAAGCCCATGGTGTATGCCAGGAGTCTGATGGCAACAAATTACCAAAATTTAAAAAAAAAGATCCAGTTTAGGAAAGCTAAAACGTCTTCCAGTATATCTCTTCATGGGAACTCTGCTTGCTCACCTCGCTGGATTAGCAGCTGAGTTACACAGACACACACACCCCCTGCAAAGTTGGGGGATGCAACTCTCCTCCCAAGGTTTCAGGGCGGGATCTTGAACCCCGTGATTCRAGAGAGCAGCTCAGTGCCAGGGCCAGCAAGCTGAAGAGAGGTTTCCCAGTTATCATACACTAAAAAGATGCTCTAGGTCTCTCTAAACTGGCAAATGCTTCAGCATGTATTTGATAGCAT
This sequence comes from Amblyornis subalaris, assembly GCA_018881555.1. Classification (NCBI taxonomy): domain Eukaryota; kingdom Metazoa; phylum Chordata; class Aves; order Passeriformes; family Ptilonorhynchidae; genus Amblyornis; species Amblyornis subalaris. Next base: position 4,297,376 of record JACAXG010000056.1, on the reverse strand, counting down.
AAAGTTCTGAATAAGAGAAAACATGTTAAATTTCTCTTTCCATCATCTCTCTTTCCTAGGTGGAAAAACCAGACGGGCCCGTGAGCTTTTGATGTTGTGTTCAGGATCTGCTTGCAACAAATCTAAAAGAGTTTTAGCTTACAGTAATTATCGGGCATAAAACTACTTTGTGAGTACAGAGGTTTTTTTTCCAGAATAGAAGTAGACAACATAGTATCTTGCACCAACAATAAGGTACAAAGCRGGAGAGGGCATAGGAGAACAATTCATGAGGTTGAAAGTTCATAAGGTTGGAACAATCTATATCTTTTAGGTTTCGTGGCGTATAAACTGCTAGTTGTGTGCACCACTGCCTGAAGATGCCTGATGACATCTTTCAGGTGACAGAAACGCTTATCCAGAAAATCCACTTAGTTCCATCTTACATGGATCAGGTCCCGGGGAAGTGACTAGGAACTGTCAAATTCTGCCATAACATCATGCAGAAAACCAAAAAATTCCCTACCCATACCCCAGCCATTATATAAGCAAATAAATCCATGAGTACAGATTACCCAGGTAACACAATACAAAAATGTCCTTTTTCTCCAGCTCAAGATTTGCCATTCAAGTCGAAGTCATGCTCAAATACTGGAGTAAAACAAAGGGAGAGAGGGGGATACTGACAGGGGTGACACATACTGGGAAATGCCAGGCCCTAGCAATAAAATCGAGCAACATGAAATCATCTGTGCTATTAGAGTGGGGGTGAGTGCCTTCCTGAGTCAAAAAAGACATCTCTGTTTCCCACTCCTCCTGAGACATAGAGGGTAAAATCTGTAAGGAGAGTGAAGATGTATTTCTCTCTCCTACTCTAACAGTGACAAAAYCACAGACTAAACAGAAACATCTATTCCTTTCCTGGGCATCCAGAAAGATTCAGAATGAAAGGGATTAAAAATGACCTCTCTGTCTCCTTTCTAAAGCACATTTTCTTCCAATACAGGCATCGGCTTCTGGCTGCACCCAAAGAATTCTCTGACTGCTGCCAGAATCTGTTACTTACCCAGTACAACATCACATCACACACTATTTTACGAAAGTCCCTGTAAATAAGCCTTTCAGGTTAGAACAGCACAGCTAGGTCCACCAACCTTCTAAACAGATTTTCTCATAGGATTTCAGTGTACAGAATAACTTTGGGAAATCTGTTGGGTTCTGAAGATTTACAGGCTGAATACAAAGAGCCAACTTTYAAACATTCTGTCACTTAGCTCAGGGAAAGCCTATCACTCAGCTGACCATCTGCTTGCATCCAGCTTTCTTCAAACTACTTCTTAAATCACCTGAAGCAACTTCTCCTTTTGCCAAGGCATGAATAATGAGCAGACCACAAGGTCTTCAGTCACATTACTCCAGGATTTACATTACATACTCATTTTTAAAATATATTAGAGCCTCAACATACTTCATGCCATGAACTCCAATGATCTCTGGGAGGGAGATCGTGTCTCAAAATATGGTATMTAGTGTTCTAACATTTTAAATGAAAAAAAGAGCCATATTACTTATAAATTATTGCCAGATTTTCCTTCTAATAAATAATCTCAAATGTACTCCTCACCTAAAAAGGAGCATAACATTACAGGCTTTTTATCCTCATTTCAAAATATTATTGAAATCAATTTCATTATTTAGTATTCTTTGAGAAGAGTGCCCCTTCAGAATGCCACTTAAAGGAGGACTATTACACAATTTCACTTTTCAATCCTCTAGCACCAAATTGCATTTATAATAGTTAGCACACAAGCATTCTGTATGTAAGAGTTCTGAATAAAAAAAAAATACTGTACAACTACTGTACACTAACTTTACTGAATACATTCAGTATATTTTTGTCAAATATATGATYCTAGAAAAGCACTGTATGAAGAATAAATGATGTGACATTTGGAATTCCTTTAAGAAATAAATGTTAACTTTTTACCCCAAACAAAACCAATCCTGTCACATATAAACACAGTGCTTTAAGTGCCAAATCCATCCCTAAAATTATTTTCATAAAGATATATACAAAATACATACAGTTTTACCTAAAGATATAATATTGATGTAACGGTACAGAAAGCATATACAAAATACATTGCACATAATTTAAAAATAGGCACATATTATAAACATACTGATTTTTTAGCTSTATACATATTTGGCATAGTTCATAAATACATATCAAAATCTCCATGTAAGTTGTTATAACAAGATTACTTTTCTCCAATAATAAAACCCAATGTTTGCATTTACAGAGGAATTTTAACTCAAATACTTTAAAGTAAAAAAGCTTAAAGGCTAAGCAAAAAGCATTCTGAAGCTGATACCATTCTTCTCTAATTTCTTGCCAATAACAATAGCCTCTTCTAATTTCTCACTGCAACGATGCCTTGCTTTAGCTAAATATAATTCATATCACTTACCCGCTCTTCATAAGAAACAGCAGTTATTTTTCCTAGCAGTACTCTTCCTAAATTCATCTTCACTTAATATGGAAAAAGCATTTCCTCAACACGTCGGCTTCTCAAAGATTAAACTAAAAAATTCAACGCTGTTCCATGCCTGTACATGCCAGTAAAGTTTAAAGGCATTTCGTATGAAGTTCTATTTTACTCCCTTTATGTTACCAATAGCAACAGGCCAATACAGGAAGCTGTGGTTCGTCAGGGATTCAGATTAGATCTCAATTATCTCTCACCAGAGAAGCTCGATCATTTTATATAAATCATGCTGATTGTATTTTAAAACGTTTCCTATAACAAATCAGGAAAATAAAACGACGTTGAACGGTATGATAGTCCTGTATTCAATAAAACAGATTTCCAAGACAGTTTCCAAAAAAACACTAGTTAATCACCCTAACATTAGTTACAGAAACATTTACATAGTAAACCACTATTTTCAGAGGTTTACATAATGCAAGCCAGAATAAAATAGGACCTCAAATAGTCCATTCTGCTCAACTCCTCAGTGGTTAACACTATAAATTACACATAAAAATCCACAGTATAAGGAGACTTGGCGTATTTCATTAAACCTAGGAGTAGCCAGTTGTCACTAAAGACAAAATTCTTCTTTCAGAAACCAACTGCTATTCTGCCCTTCCTTCCTCACGACCTGAGCCTGTGCTCAACTGATGTCAAGAGAGTTCTGTGCACAGCACCTCAGGAACAGAGAGCAAAATAGGCTCCTTGAAATGTAAGAGGGAAGTGCAATTCACTTGCCTGTGACAGCAGTGTCTTCAAGAGACTCTATATGGAAAGTACAGGATTACAGGAAGTTTGCTGCTGTCCACAAGTAAGCAGTGATAGTACCTAAATCATTCACTGCTGTTATTTTTAAAGCAATCAGAATACAATTTTCTGCTAAAAATAAACACCAGAATTGCAAACTGGGAGTGATTAGTGGGCATTTTTATGCTAGTGGGATGTCCTTAAACCCTAGGTGGACGTACTAGTAGGCATTTAGGAAAGAGGAACTTTCTCCCTTGTTCAGTGTAGCATGTGGAATCCCCCACATTCATACAGTTCTTAGGTTGAGCCCCTAATATAAAAACAACCCCACGAAGAAGGCAAATATTACTTGGAATTTATAAAGAGAAAAAATGAGGGAAAAAGAAGAGCCTTTACTCAATACTTCACGGTAAGGCTGACTTGCAAAAGCCAGTATGTAAAAGTCTGCATATCTTCCCATTTTTGCACTTAGGATGAACAGACCCAGCTAGCAGAAAAACTCAATCTTCTCAATTTAATTTAGAGTAATCAGAGAAGAAATTTAAGTTAATTGCAGATGAAGCATATTTTAACTAGCATTTTGGAGACATAAACCAATTGCTGTGATGGACACTTAATTTTGTGATTGATTATGTGTTAGAATAGGCACAACACTGCAGTTTTGAATGTTCCTACAAGTATTTAATACCAAGACAAAATGCAGTGGAAACAAATGGGTGGGTAGACAGGAAGAAATGTGTTTTAAAAATTACAAATAACACCCTCCATTATTCCAGATTTCAGAAGCAAATGCCCTATGATACTTGCACAGAAGAACAGTTTTATTGTGTGTGGATAAGTATTAAAAATGCAAAACTTTGTAAAGAAAAAAATGCCAGAGCTGTTTAAATACTGTATTTTGTTTGACACTAAACCAAGCAGGATGCAGAATGTATTCAATGTTTTAACCAAATAGCAACACTATTACAAATAATCAGGGGACCAGGTGCATAATAATCCTTACAATGGATAAGTGAAAATCACAAACTGATCAGAAATGCCTAAAGAACTTTGCTGCRAACACCCCTCTGGGGTAACACAAAACAGGACTTTTATCAATAGCACTTACTTAACACTCAACCTAAATCCTCTAGGTATCACCTAAGATTTGCTAGACCAAAAGTACTAGCAGTGTTTTCACAAGTGAGAGTGTTTTACCCATAAGAACAACCAAGAGAAAAATAACCCCACGTGCAATAATGGGATGTAGCTGCAAGACCAGCAGCTCACCGGAGCAACTGCAGTGAAGGTTGTTGGGAACACTGTGGGTGGGCAATGTTTTACACATTCTAGGCACTCACACTCGGCATTATAAACCTAATAATCCCGTAGTTTAAACAGACGTTTAGAACTGTTGATTTTGTTTCACTGAATTAAGCGTTGCACATCCACGTTCTTTCCATACAGTGACTCTACTAACACTCAAAAATAAGCTCTACCAATTAGATAGCACCAGTTAATGATCATGGCAATGAAGTGTCATGTGACTGCAAGCCCTTTAAAAAATTCATATCCCTCTACATTTTCACAGGTTATTTCAGCAGCTACGGATACAAAATCTTGTGATTTTTTGTAGCATATCTGTAAACCAGGCAGGCAACTCAAAGGTCAAAGGTCAAAAGCAGAAGGAATGTTAATTTGCAAAGCTATTAATGGAAAGTGTTAAAATATGGTACAACAGCTTTAAAAGCCTTATTCAGATACACCAAAGACGACATTTGTAAACCCACATCCATCTGCTTAGAAGCTAAACTGTGGGAAGGGGTAGCGACCCCAAATAGGGTTGATCTGTTTTTCTCTCCTACCTCCCCTCCACTTCCTGCTCATATTTGCTTTTGTACATTTGTTTTCAGAGCAGAAAAAGCTGAAGAGAAAGGCAGAATGACAGGGAGCCTGGATAAGTTTTAACTTGTCAAAAGATGAATAGGATTTAATATATCCCTGACTCCTAAAAGAAGAAAACACACACAGGCAACTAGAAAGAGACAATCCCCTGGACCAGTTCCTTGTCACACAGAGTCCTAAAGTAAATGTGACATTGGCAGAATGCACCATAAAAAAAATCTTAAATCTCATCAAGTACTGATTTTTTAATGTTGTATTAAAGTAACAACTACTTGCATGACAGCTACAAAAAAAACATGTTAAGAATATGATTTAGCTCACTAACCTCAGTTACTGAAATAAGAAGCTGGTGCACCAAAAAGCCTAAACATAAATTAAGAAAACTCTCCTAGAAAATAAAATTTGTTTCTTCCCCTTATTCTCCAAATTTTCTGTAATCTATCTAGATACATTTTTGTCAATGATTTGTCAGCTACTCAACAATAAACAGACCCCATATGTGCGGCTGAGGAAAAGAGGAAAGATTCTCTCATTGACAACATTGTGGATTCCCTCTATCAATTTTGAAATTAGTCCTTCCTATTCTAATGCAATATTAACAAAAATATTTTGAAGCCAAACTAGCCGGAATTTGTTCGTGTATAAATRACTGAAGCACAAGCTGCCTTATCAAACACTAAGGCTTCCCCTACAGTAAATCCTGCGAAGCAAAGGGAAGGATGCAAACGACTGTTCCGAGTGCCCTCTGCTGTCTGCGACACTGCTCACACTCCTGTGCACGTTTGCAATGCTAAGTTCAAGATTTGCCATCCAGAAATCTGCTCTAAAAACAAATATTTGGTTTTAAAAGCCATAGCGTGAACTTTGAAAAATAATTCTGTAGGATTTTGAAACTAAAAAAAATACGCTTTTTCAAAAATGTTTGTAAATAATTCCTTTTGTTTATTTTCCCCTTCTGTTGACCAGCATTTTAAGACATCTGAATTCTTTCCACTAATAAAAACATGCAGAAACAGCGGAGCTTGCACATCCAGATGGAAGGTAACTTGTAGTCCAATAGGAAACTAAAATTAAACTACATATTAAAGAGGATATGATTAAGTGACAGCTCATTGAAACACATTAAGTCACTTCTGAATTTCCTACTACTGCAGATGTAGCAATAGATTTTGAGGAAATCAGTGTAAAATTGAGCAGGAAAACTGCTATATTCTAAGTAAATAATACATATAATACCTTCCTATGCTTTGTAATTATTTATTTCCATCCTCATTTTAAAATGAAAATTTTGCTGCCATACTTTTAGCATTTCAGACAATTTTATTCTGAGATATATAGACATAAATAAGACTATAATGTCAAAATTTGATAACACAACTAGGATGATTACTGACAAAATAAGTGTTTTCTGAGCAACAAGGAGCCAAAATTGATCTGAAGTCTCTACACCTTAGAAATTTTGTATTCTATAAATACCTTTCATTTATTTTGAGTTATTTTAATAACTCATAGCATCTGGATTCTGTTTTATTGGATAAAAATCCAACAGGAAAAAGAAAAATCACTTTAGCTGCACAACTTAAAAAAAAGCACTGTAACAATTAAAAGGTAACATATCTGTAACAAGACATTTTTGTTTTACGGAAATGTGCAAGTATAATGAAAATTAAGAGAAATATTTATAAAAAACTTAGAGAAGTATCTGTATATCTACTACACTCATTCCACATATTAAAAACAATACAACGCTGCAAAAGAATTTAAAACATGGCTATAAAATGGTCTATTCTTAATTTCATAATAGAGCTTATATAGAAAGTCAACTTAAATACTTATACTTACGAACTTTGTCTCTTTAAAACCTCATTGAATCCTTAGAAGCATAATTTATCATATTTCACTGCAAGATTTCTTAGCTCAGAAGACTACTCATTAAACCATATTCCTGTTTTCTGTTCGCTTTAGACAAACAAAACTTTATACTTACAGACACTTGACTATCAGTAAAAGTTTTCTCCATGTATAAATAGTTTAATATCTCATTGTTAAGAAATAGTCCCTTCAACTGTATTATTACACTCTTTCTGAACACATATTTACTTCTTCCAGAGTCCAGTAAAAAAATGAGGCTTCTCTGTCTGTTGCCCTATCAACACCTCTCCCATTCTCCTCCCTCCCCAGCACATTCCCCGCCCTCAATACTGGTTCTGTATCTTCTCATCAAAAGGAACAGGCAGCTTTCAAAATGGTGTTTAGGCAGGTCCTGCGTAACAATAAAACTTCTGTAAAGACAACAGCACTGCTGAGGAATCTGCTAATGTAAAATACATTCACTAAAGGCCTACAGGACTCTGTCGTGAAGGTTTGTCCAAACTTGTTTAAGCATTAAGTCAACATCGTTTTTTCATCCAAAGTATTCTCTTTTTTAATACATTCCCCTTTGATGAGTATATTACCTGAATGAACTAGGTCATCGATCTCTACTAAAAATAATTAAAATATAATCTAAAAATACTTTTAAAAAATATTGTTAAAAGGTGCAAGAATCACAGCAAATTTCTTGCAGTTTCTGGCGTGTATGTACGTGTCTCAGTATGATTACAATCATATGTATGCATATTGTGCAACCTATCTCATCCTACCAAAACTCTCCGTGTTCTTGTGAGTAAGCAGGGCATTGGCATTTATGAGGAACGTGTTCCAAGTGAAACATTACACTCATAATTTTCAATACCACACCTACTCTCTGGACAGACCAGCAATATCTGGGTATTTTCAGAACGAAATGCACACACTTTCTGCCCAACAATAATCCTTAAATATCATCCTTCAGCAAGCAGTTGCTTGGTCTAGAGGGAAGTCAAGGATGGGCTTTTTACTGTATTTTTTAAGTATTAGAAGTACTGGTGAAATGTTTTAATGATTTAATAGTGAATAAAAAGCAGTAGTGAATAAATAAAAAGCATCTAGCAGAAGTTCCACAGGTGACTCCTTTTTTTTTTTTYCCCATTTTTTAAACTTCACTGGATGGATAAATGCATGAGGACAGTGAAAATTAAGTGGTACGGACTCCTAGCCAAAATCCCAGCAGTTTAAGCATGAGAGAGAATCAGAAACAATTTGCAGATGCTATCATTTGTGCCATATGTATTCTGTGATTACTCTAGAAATACCAATTCAGTTCATTCAATAAAGCCTTAATTCCTTCCCTAACATCAACCAGGTCTCATCACAGAGCAAAAATCCCTCCTTAATTATTACTTTGTCATGTGACATGACAAAAAGACACACCAGGTAACAGGAAGGGGAGCGAGGGAGGGCAGGGACGGAGAGGCACAAAATCAGTCACCCAGTTCCTTATTCCCACCCAGGAGCTGCATGGACAATCTGCTTTGCAGTAGCAGCTCTCAGCAGGGCAGTGGCCAGGGCCATCTCCCACAGCACTGCAGCCCAAACAGGGAATGCTCCCAGTGCCCAGGGCAGGCACCCAGCACCAGGAGATACTACAGCCACCAGCCCTTTACAACCTYACACCAAGTGAAAGGTAGCACAGCTTCCTGTGCCAAGAGTACACCCACAGTCCCACATTCCAGGAGAAGCACTGTCCATCCTCGAGCCTACAAACATAATCAGTTCAGAGCATGAGTTTATCAAACCCAGTACTGTGCTTCCAGTAGTGGCCACACGCGGAAATTTATCAACAAGCAGCACAGGGCACCACTTAAGACATTTCCCTGATTACRTTCTCCCAGACTCCAGGTATTTTTAGTTCAAGAGATTTCCTGAACCTGGCGTGGCTTGTCTCCTTAATAATTCCCCAGTGGCTCTCTTTTCCAAATACTCGTCCACTTTTCCTCCAGGACATGCAAATTTCTTGCATCCACAGCACTCGGTGGTGAGGCATCCCACAGACCAACTCACCTCCTACACGAACAATCGTGTTCTCCTGTTTGTTTTGCTTCTGGCTCCAGCTACCTTTAATTAATGGTGCCGACTTCTTGTCCCGAAGGAGAGAGTGAGCAGTCAATCCCAACTACTTTTTCTATGCCATCCATGATTTTCCACTCTTTCTTACACCTTTCTAAATCTTTTCTTCTTCTAATATATCAGAACATTTTAAAATAAAGAGACCAGGTACGGAAAAACAAACCACAGATGTATGCAATGGAATGATCTATTCCTTCCCTAATAATCCATAATACAGGATTTTGCTTTATTGCTATTGTACTGAGCTGATATTTCCATGCAACTCTCCCTTATGACTCAAAGACCTCACTTCTAGAAGGAACAGTCTGCTGAAAGACATATATATCATTTGTTATATGAGGTAGGGCTCATATTTTGCCTCATTTGCCTTACTTTACATTTATCTGCATACATTTTCATCTGCCATTTTGTTGCCCAGTCATTCAGTCTTATAAAAGCAGCCTGGTCTCATCTTCAGAGACTGCTCTTACCCTTATTACCTGGAGTAACTTCACCTCACTGCTCACCKTGTTGGAAGGAGCCTTAAAAGATGCCCTTGAATCAAAAAATGTAATATAAGAAGCTGAAGCAAGAACCAGCCTTAAGAAGCAAATAATTCTCCATTTCAGAATCAGACCCCAGTGCAGTAATAACCACATTATTCTATCTTTATGTCACATGCCTTATGGATTAGACCCAGAAGGAACAGTTTCAGTTCAAAATAGGGAGCCCAATTCTAAAAGAATGCTAGGTTAGGCAGCAAGATAGCCCTGAGAGGTTGCCCACCAAAAGAGCTCCGCTTGTGCGAGCATTGATTGTTTTGTCACTGCTCAAGGAAACCAGAACCAAAATAAAAGAGCCAAAGCCAAAGCCCAGTACCTTATATTGCTGAAGTAAGGAATACAACCCCTCTGTAGCTTTAGGTGGTTACTTGAACTTGCTCACCCTGGCTGATCCTTGTAGTTCCACAAACATGACTGCAGAGGTATTGACAGAATGTGAATTCACCTGTGTCCATTTAATCACACATCTTAAGAATGGCAGTACTGGCTACTACAAGAAGATTTATTTATGCAGAATACAAGTTTGTATCTAGTCCCTGAAAGCATATATTGTGTCTCTGGTTCAGTGACAAAAACAGGCTTGTGTTGGAGAGCCAAGCCCACAGGCAATAAGGCTCAGACAGCACTTGAGTGGCAGGGTCAGACCCTCTACTGATTGCCTCCTCAAGAAGAAATTTCTCCATATACTGCCAACTGCCTTTGCACATATGGGGACCTAATTCCCTAAGGAATCCATCCTGGGCAACACCGTTGGTTTCTTCTCCAGCACCWCAGCATGGGATGAGCACAGCCGTGATGAGCACTGCCATATGCATCTCACAAAAAAAGCAGAGATGAGATCCAGCTCACAGCACATTCTCTGACTACTCTGCTTCTTGCATGCAAATTTACATGGCAAATTTCTCCAGAATCTGAGGTAAAGAACATAAAGCAGTAAACAGTAACATTACTGAACGACAGTAATTTTACAAACCGCAGTAACAGAAAATAAATCCCATWATTCTCAGTGTCTGGGGAAAAAGTCACAAAATTTAACATTCTGGATTGTACCTAGAAGTATCTCATGAAGAGGTTACACACAACTGTATTCATCTGTTGACCAATCCACCTTTGCCAGATACTTTACAAAACAGTGTGAGGAGCACAAAAACCTTCAATGAAAAAAATCTACAAACGTAAATTTAAGAGCAGATAGATAGTGACAATCTTTTAAAAATTACAGTATAGTATAAAATACCAGCAAAAGCTTAACAGCAATGCTAGTGCACAATCTCTGAAGAAAAATAAAATGTATACTACGAGCATGGCGTTTCCTTCTTCAAAGAGTAACAACAGATACAACTAAAGTACCTGATAAGATCCCACATGCCAAAGTCAAAGCCTGAAGATTATCCTMTAGAGTAGGCTGCAGAGTCTGAAATTCTTAATAGAGCGGTCTAGAGAACCAAATGTGAAACCACGTGATGCTGCTGGACAGTCTRACAGTACAAATAGTGCAATGCCCTGCCTGCCCCCATGTCCTGGCAGTGTTTCACTTACTAGCACAGGCATGTGGCCACTGTGCAGCCCAGCAGGTAAACAACTCCAGCCAGGACTGCACCAGCCAAGGGTCTGAACAGGGCAGAATGCCTGGCACAAACCACTGGATGCTTCAAAGTCTTACTGATCAGCTCCATGACCACATCAGTAATTCAAGGTAAGGAAATCGGTGTGTAATGTCATGACTAACTTACACTGTTTAAAGCTCTATATCGTGATTCGGTGGGAGGTGTTGAGCTCCTATAGCAGGGCGCTGTGAAATCACTGAGCACACCTCTCACTGGCACAAAGGGAAAAGAGAAACAAGAACCTCACCTGTGGGAACAGATCCATGAGGCTTCCAAAAGAGCAGTGTCAGGGGTTGGTCAGTGCTAGCACTCAGACTTCAGGATRTCCATATATGAGACTCGGTTAACCCTTTAAGAACTGTATTATCAGCGTGCTAAAAATACAGTACTACCTTTTACATTCAAAAATGTAGATTTTCTCATGCGTGCACTGTTATGTCACAATGGGCCTTTCCCCCACCTTCATGAAAGCTGACAGCAAACCTGGCAATTGGTTGGTTATACCTTAGATAAAAATTAGGACAAAATATTGCCAAAGATGCAGTACTTAAAGGGGGTACACAGTGGAACACATGTATACTGCCAGCCCATGGCAAGTTGTCATAGCTTTAAAAAATTGGTGAAATCTAAGACAAAACAATACATTCTTTTCAAATTTTAAATTCACTATTAGAAGCTGAGAATGAAGAGGCCTCTTGATTTAAATCATGTAGTTATACTAGCCATAGAGGTGGCAGTGTGGCCATAGTGATGATCCAAGAACATCAGTAAAGCAACCTCTGCAGGGAGAGTTAATACTTTCTATTAGATCATCTGACAGGATGGGAAAAGTTTGGGGCAGGTTTAGATCTTCTTGTCTGATTTTCCTAGTATACTAGTTGGTCTAATATAAGCTGTTATCTCCCTGTGTAAGCTCTGTCTGATTATTTAAATCAGTCAAGCAAAAACAGGTATCCACTTAAAAACTCCTTATTAAGTCAAATGAGCATTTAGGGGGTTTTGCCACCCACAGATGCCAAAGCTAATATCCAGCAGAGACGTGTCATTCGTTAGTATAAAAACCTCATATCAAAGAGATGTGTTGTATGCTTTCAATTAGCAGATGAAATGCAAAAAAGAAGTTGATTCAGTGGAAATAACAAAACAGAAAAAAAATCAAGCATTATTATCTATAATAACACCTAATAATACTACATTATTAATGGTTATAATTAAGATGGAACATTCTAACAAAAGTCCTCACACTGATTTTTAAAAGGAATACATGATACATTCCAACTTTGAAAACATTACTAAACTCTAGACAAATGTTCTTTTTCATATAGGATATAGCTTTAAGGTTTCCAAAACAGGAAGAGAACAAGAAGAAAACTGCAACAGCCATCTTTTTTTGTCCTGATACTTAGTTAAAAGAATGAAATCCTCTTTAATTTTAAAAAGATCTCTACATTAAATGATTATTTAACAATACTCAAAGAGCTTGACACTTGTTTCCCTAAGTGTTTATGTCTCTCATCACACTGCTCTGCCCTATATTTAACCACAGAGAAATACCAAAAGTACAAGTACCAGTACAAGTACCAAAATGATTTTAAGGAAAAAGCAGCTTTGAATGTCCTCCTTGATGAGGAGGAACCTAATTTTTTTTTTCTTCAAGAAAATACCACAAGGTTCCCTCATCTTTACAAACTTCAAGAAAAATTAAAAGACGAGTGGAATGGGCTACAGTTGAAAGTGCTACAGAATCTGTTTCCAAAACTGTTGAAGAGTAAAAGAATCACAATTACCGTGTTTAATGTAAATTTTTACATAGGTAGTGTTCTACTCTTTGCAGCTTCATAGAGACACCTTTAGTGTATTCATAAATTTACAAAGAACATATTTTCCAGGACAGAATTGTGCAAGAGGATGAGAGTAGTAGCATTTACCTAGAGGGAAGAACAGTAGGAAGAAAGATAGGACCATGCCCTCTCATTAATCCAAATATTAAATAATCATAAGGTCCCTTTAGCTTAAGTTACACCTTGAAAATATGAATTAGATAATGTRCTAGAAAGTAAAAGTGGTGGAAATCACAACATTTTAACATGGTTGTTAATGGACACTATTTCATAACAACAAATTATTCGCATAGGAAAATTTATTGCTACATAGTGGAGGAATCTGTTCTTAACAAAACCAGATTTCTTGTAATTTAATAAAGAAAAAGTTGTAAATACATGTCTTGTGAAAACAACATAACTAAGGCACATACTAGACATGCTCATTTTCTGAATTCAGTTCCAGCTTACAGGATAATTAATCATGATCAGCCCTGCTGAGAACAAGCACAATTTCCACAGCTTGGAAATAAAACTGCATTTTCTGTTCYGTGTGACATTTTCCCTACCACAACTGTAGCATAACTGCACCATTAGTTTTGCACTCTCATCCCACTTTGATCCCTGCAGATTTGAAAAAATCTTGTATACAGGTTCCATTAGCAGAAACATCACTAGAGGTTAATCCTACAAACTTGTCTGGGTGTTTTTTTATGTATAACACAGCTTCTGCAGGTAAGAGGAGAATGCCTAAGGAGGGACAACTATATCATTAACTAATTCTAACCTTGTAAGGATTCTGTCTGTGCATGTATCGCCAGACATAATCTAACAATTTAGAAGAAAAAGTGAAACTTTCTCTTGAAATCACATTTTTATTTATTAAAATATCTACGAATATGCTGTATTCTTGGACAGATCCTTTTAAAAATAAATAAATAACAAATTTCAAAGAAACCACGCCACCTGATGGCAGCAGGCAGCAACACTGACAGCTGGTATTTCACACTGTTCATACCTCAAAAAAAAATCCCAATATAGCAGTTTTAGACCTGTAAGCAATGAACAGTGTTCAGCAAACGCCCATAAAAGAAACTCCACGGAACCTATTTACACTTCTCAATTTAGAAGATTAAGTTGGATGCCAGCAGGAATCAAACCCACAAGCTCAGAGAAGCATATTAACTTTCAAACTTTATGTTTGGATTATTACCTTATCCATCCTGCTAAGATAACTGGAAAGAACACAAAAGCAAGCAAGTAGCCTATACAATATGCTCATGGTCATTATTCCAAGGGTGGAGTCTCTAAGAATTTCCTGGTATTGTTATTTCCTCTTCCACAAACCCTAAATAGATGGCCTGAAATAAACTAAGTATGTACTAACAACATTGTGTTCTACTACACTTCGTGTAAGAGTACTTGGGACAAGTGCTGAAGAAGCAATGCTAAAGTCTGAACCACAATTAAAACACCTCAAGACTATTTTACTTTGACATACGAAGCTTTTGAAATTCTCTGGGTTGCAATTTCTCCTGGTGGCTGGGAGATATCATTCCCTTACAGCATGCAGAGTGAAAAAAAGAGATTTCAAAGTGAAAAGAAGTAATTGGACAGAGAACAGTCCACACCCAAATAACTACATGTAGTAAGGGCATTCATCCAAATACAGACTCTAATACAGACCATTCCTTTGTCCAATTCATATTGTGCCCTAGAATGAAAGTTTCCCCATCCAAAGTAACTGCTGTAACAATTAGGACATTGGGACACAGATCAACTCTTAATCCCTCCTGTTCGTGCTACTCAGTTTACATACACTAATGAATACTAACTAGGACATAATGAGAGAAAAATTGACTTTTTAGGCCAGTAACTATGATATCTTTCTGAAATTAATGGAAAGTCCCAAGTCACTATATTAATGAATATTTACGCAATGTAAAACAGCTCCAACAACAGAAATTAAATTTTATTCTTGGTGTTTAAAACACTCAAAATACAAGATGTGCACATAAACCTGTATGAAATTTCAACCTGGAAGACTGTGGAATGAACCATGTTTTTCCTGTTGCATGTGAATTACTGGCACTAGACTCTTCGGTATTCTGAGAGGATTCGCTCTTACTGCAACCAGAAATTCTGTCAAAACTGGTAATATATATCAGCAAGCTCTTGCAATTTAGAAGAATCACAATTTTCTGATTAAGAAAGATGTAGCTAGATGGTTCCCAAACCCCTTTAACTATAGGTTCTTGCTGCGTTTGTTATGCACTTACTGTATTAAAGTCATGAGTGCAAAGAAATGAAAAAGTATTTCCCATGACTAGAAAAGAACAAACAAGACACTTCAAAGGTTCAGAAAAGATAGAAATAGACCACAATGAAAAATGTCCCTAAAAAATCTGAGAAAGAAGTAATTATAGTTCCTACCTGCATTCCCTAAGCATGCCAGAAGCTCCTCCATGTATTCTGCTCCCTAAAAATCCACTGCACTGAGCTCCCTTTTCCTTTAGTTCAGAGTCAGTGAAATGCTGTTCTTCCTAGATTTTCCCACAGCAAAAAACTCAGTGTCTCCTTCTTTCCTCCTCCCATCTCAAATGCTTTTTAAACACCTCCTTCCCATTTCAAGGGCTCAGTGTGCCACATTCCCTCCCGTGCTGAAGAGTGGCATAATATGTATTCCATGGCTCTTGTGCCAAGAGCTCTGCACAGATTTTTGTTTCTGCCCAACCACCAGCCTTCTTCCAGATAAGCGTGGTAAAGGGGTAAAGGAAAAATTTCTCCATTCACCTTCTCATCACTATAGGTCACGTTTTCCTGAGGAGGCACACTAGAAGATACAACAAAGCCATATTCCAACAGGTGACTCCTATACCAGAACAGGAGATGGCTTTTCATTCCTTCTTTTCACCAAAATCAATATGGTTTGGCCACTGAGACCCAGACACCAGCTGATGTTATACTACATGTGAAAGAGCATTATATTACACTTAAAATGACCCAGAATCACRAAGTTGATTAGGAATTCCCTTTTCTCAACTGCTGTCAAAATTCATCAGCTGAACAAAAACCAGAATATGATGAACATTTGATTTTTTTATATATCATGATACATTCATTTCTAAGATATTATGAACATTTTGATCAGCAAAACCGTATTGTTCGGCTTTACACAGGACCAACTGTAGTAGGAAAAATAAAGTCAGAATTCTGCACAGAAAGAATGGCCACTGCTGGCATCAACGTAACCTATTAAAGAAATACTGGAAAAGACAGGCTGATACCCAAAATCTGTATTACCCTCACAAAAATGTGGTATGATGATGATAACTAACTTTATTACACAAATACATTACTTACTTTCTTTCAGCAATTATCAGCATTATCTACTGTAAGCTCTCTAAGACTCACTTCTACATTTTAAGTGAAAATTAATTACCTCAAGGTCATCCAGAGAGCGAGTAATACTAAATCGCTTAGATCTTCCAAATGATCTTCGAGCAGAAGAACGCGGGGGAGGAGCCTGATTTAATCCCATTGAATGTCCAAATTTTGCACCCTAAACAAAACAGAATATATATATATATATTAATTTACTTCTTTAATTTTAGTACACTACTGATCATAGTAACAACATCAGAATTTTAAGAAGATGGATTTGCAAACCTGCAACAGGACCACAATTTCAAACCAAATTGGTCACTTGCCATGCCCCTGTAAAATCACATACTAAAATTCATAAAAGTTGACTTTTCCAGTCTCAAGCCAAATATCTTMAACATTCAGCCTTAAGTTACTGTATAAACATGACTCATCAGTTATGTTGCTAAAGTGTACACATGATACATGTCAGTATTAAAAGCAAGACAATCCTAGCTCTTTGCTGTCTTAACTGGCAACTATTTAACTACAAAATATTTGGGTTTTCTATAGCAAATTACCATCCTAGAAATCATCTCGCTCAGCTTCTGTTGGAATCTTACTTTCACYACTCTGGTTTTTTAAAGCGTTGCTACTGCAAAGACCAACTTTTTAAATCACACAGTACAAAATGAAGGAACTTTTGTTCTGAGGAAAGCAACTACATCGCGTGGATATTCCATTACTAGAATTGGTGCTGCAGTAATTAAACCTAATGGTTTTCTCTTGTCCCCATAATCATATTCTTTTTCCTTAAAAAGTCACCAGATGTCAGCTAAGCTACTCAGCATGTACATACCAAGTTTATGCCAAATAGCAAAGTGTAAGCTTCAACCTAAAATTAGGCACACAGTCAGTGACTGGTGCTAAGCAGATGTACATAAACTCACTACATTATGAAAACTTGTGATTATGTACTGAAATTTTGGATTCCTTTCACTGAAACATTCAATGTGGGGGAAATTCCTCCCTGTCTACTGATGCTTTTTTGCTTTAGAAAATAAGACTTTAAATCAGAGTAAATTCCCCTCTGTTTCATGTCAGCATCTTTCTTCATTACAGTAAGCTTGAAAATGTATTTATTAGTACTTTCATAATTGCTTATTTCACAGGTTTGTAATATTTATTAATTTTTCTGTTTGTGTTCATTTCTTCCTTTCGGCAAGTTTCTGCATTCTTAGTTCTGAAATACTTTGGTATCCCTTTGATCACTCATTGGAAAGTCTGTATCTRTCACATTAATCAAAAGAACAACCACGAATTTCACATCCTCATAACCTCACGCCAACAACCACCCATACAAAGCAGAAAAGAGCAGCCAGAGTATTATACAGCCTCGGAGATGTCTGCCTGTTTGCTAACTCCCATGGAGACAACACTATTTTACAGCAATGGGCCCTGGCCATCACCAGTGTTCACAACAGATTCTGTTTACAAGCTCAAAGAAATGTCAGGACATAACAGGAATATGCATTCAAAGTATGTAGCAGGGTTCATCCCCTCAACAGACTTGAGAGCCCAACTTCATTCAGTATTAAAAGTGATCCATTTTTCTATGACATCTCTTTCCCTCTCAATTTTCAATATACTAAGGGGTTTGGTTTTTTTCTTGGCTGAGAATTAAATTAGGCAAGTTCTGCCAAAGAAAACTGGAAATCTGGTAACTGGAGGTTAGCTTCCAAGGTTTTTAAGAGACCATTTAAAAGTGCAGTATAAACAAGCTAAGATGGCTTTTTGCTAAAACGATCAAATAAATGTGAAGACAGGAAAATTGCTCTCTGTAAACCTTCACAAATAGCACCCACTGGAATGAGGACTTGTGTTTTTGAGCATCTTTTTGAGCAACTTTTAAAATCATCTGTTCATCCAGGCAGGTACTGCTGAGGTGGCTCACACTTGCTTCATGCCTTACAGTCACCAGTCTCTCCTGTCTGRATGGAAAGCTTATCCCTAATGCAGGAATCTGTGCCACAAGGTGAACCTTAACCCCTGACTGAATTCAGCAGTATTCATTACTACTGCTGCACAACTTACCAAAGCATTAACACAGCTCCTCCTGTACAAATATGTTTCTGTTAAAACAACAGGAATATATGCGTACAACTATGCAGTTTCACCACTAGTCAAGTACAATCACACTAATTTTGCAATTTTTAAATTTTTAATCTGAGAATTAGTGATAAAACTCTCAGACTACCAACAACTCAGCAAATTAACATCATCATTAGTGGAAGTATAAGTGGTATTTTGAAACTAATGAAACAGTTACACAGTATGGATTCTGCTTAATGGTCTTTCATGTGTTTTTTAAAAGTAGATGCATCCCTCAAAGAACTTCATCTTCCATTAAAAAAAAATTGGTGAAAGGAAAAAAGGGAAAAAACTATCAACAGCAGCATATCTATTCTGAATAATGAATACATTTTCACTTTTCATTCTATTTCATCCCAAAAAAAAGAATATAAACTGTCCAGTATATGTTTAAACAGTAGAGACTGCCACATATGATTCTGGGAGATTAAGACAGGCACCTAGAGAACATACACTCAAAAAATGTCTGAAACAGTAACATTACAAATTGAAGGAAGAGGAACAAACTGCCTAAAGACAAATCTAATTAGATTCCACTGGGAAGCAGATTCTAGATAGGATTGATTATCACCAGATGTCCCATTTTGGAAGTAAACACTGCTTACCTATTCGTGGTCAGAAGCATAACAAAGAGGAGGGARAGTGGACAAAAACCACTTGCAAATTGTGTGGTATTAGGAAASAGAAAGTAAATTAGTATCCAATCAAAGTTTTCATTTATGGTTTTTGACATTCTTATGCAAAACTCACTACTGAACCTTGGATGGAACAATATAGAGCAGGGGGAAAAAAAGAGACCCTGAGAATAAAACAGTGCTTAAAGCAATGATTACAAAATATAAAAATGCACTGAGCTAACCATTTCCCCAACCCATCTGGAAAACAACTGCAATTAAGAAAATGTTTTCAACTGAAAAAAATCTCTTCCTTGCACTAAAGGATCAAATAATAATCTAGGAAATTAAGGAAAGCATTACTAAAAAAAAAAAAAAAAACTGCAATTCACAAGTATTTAATTTCCCGGGAAGTCTCCCTTTTCATCTTTTCTTGACTCTATTCCAGACATTCAGACTATGAAGGCAGACCTCCTTCTCCAGATCAATTAAAAAATTGCTGTGCATACACACATGCACACAAATAAGGAAAGAATCACGTATCCTAAGCAAATAGCACCATTTTGGCAAATGTTTTTCATGGGACTCTGAAGGGCTGGAAATAAAAGCATCCATGAATTGAACAGAAAACAGCCATTGAAACTAGAATGTACTAATCAGCATGGCTAAAGAAATCGCACTATTTGAGCACAGAGAGATTGCTAGTGCAGTGACTGATATTAATGTAATTTTTGTAGTCTGCTAGCCATAAAAAATTAYCATATTTCTAAAAACCTTTATTACACTATTAAACAGATACCAAAAATACCTAAATTATCTACAAAAATTTCAGAATAATACATGTATGACCAACAAAATGGTCAGGTTGAAGTAATCTGGTCTAGTGGCAGGTGTCCCTCCCTATGGCAGAGGGCTTGCAACTAGATGATCTTTAAGGTCCCATCCAACCCAAACTATTCTGTKRAAAAAATGCTGTTTCATTCTCTGTTAGCTGCCAAACCAAAACACTGAAATTTGCTACATGAACATTAGGCTGTAGGGTTGTTTGGGTTTTTTTTAAATACAGATTGCTTATAAGCCCCAGAACTGTTTATTATCCTACCTTAAAGATTCTCTTCCAAAAACAGTGTTGCTAAATCCATAAAAGAAAACTCAAAGAATATCTAGATATTCAAGAAAATCTAAGAAATCCTATCAGAGAACAGAATTACAAACTAAAGTCCACCTGACACTTCACTAAGTATCTTSATTTCATAAATTTTAGGAATCCAGAAGCCAACAGAAAAGCACAGAAATTTGTGAAAATGAGTTGATTMGTGAAAAGCATGTGCTACAGAAATATATCCTCTCCAATTTGCAATAYAGATACTTACAACCCTGCTACTATCTATCATGGTGAAAGTTTAAAGGAACACGTCTCTAAAAGCCTTTATCCTGTTATTATTTGGCAGACAGAGAGGAAAAACAACAAAGGATTAATGGAATTAAAGTACTGATGCTCTAAAAATATCCATTCTTTTTTCTACTTTTATAAAAAAGTAAAAATTATGAACTAGCATGGATTGAAATACCAGTTAAATGTATAACCATAAGAGAAAAAGGACCATTAATGGGGTCTGTGTAATTTATTTTTTTTAATAAATTACTAGATCACCCCTTTTTCTTAGGCTAACAGGAAATGCCAAGTGCAAATATGACAAGGAAAGCATTGAAAACAGGTCACCAGGGGAGGACTGATACAGCAGCAGCTTGTGAATGTGTCCAAGTGAGAACAGTTTCTCTCTGATAACAAGAAAGGTGTACAAGAAAAGTACAAATGGGAAAGTGGAAAATGTTGTACTTGGTGTATTAGCAAGACAGAGGGAGTGAAGAAGGACATGACTCATGTTAGACTGCAAACAGACAGACAGAAAGAACAAAAAGGATCCAGTACCATATGATTTGCACAACTCTGATTATTTAAAGATATAAGGAAAAAGGATGGGCTCTTGAAAGTATTTTTAACTGATAAATGAGTTAGGCAGCAGTWCCATGTAAGATTTTCAGCAGCTGTGGAAGCTTAAAGGCTTTGCATGTACCTCTGACCACTCCTGCAAGCTCACGAATTACAGCARGCTGTCCCCTCGTGTCCCCTAACAATAAACTACAGTTTACAAAATGAAATAATCCTGTTTCTGAGGCAGATCCACAGACACTCATAYCAACACAACTGATGATATTCACTGCCAACTCTGGCCTGACAGCAACAGGAACCCGTTTAAGCTGGTACTACCAAAGAAACGCAACGTGAAACTAYGAGAGCCAATGTGCGACTGTAACCCGGAGCCTGAGTGCACAGAAGCAAGTCGATGAAACCTTATCAATTATTCAGAACCCAAAGAAACAAAACACCTTTAGAAAACATCTTCAATTAGCTTAAAGAAATTCCAAGCTATAGCACGAGCTGTTCATGCTCCTTCRTATTTCAGCAAACATGCTTCTAACTTGGTAACAAATACGTAACAAGCTGRAATCTCCATTTTGTGCTAAATAGTCTTTGTGTCTCTCTACAGTTATTGTCTGGATATTCCTAATAAATATCTGGATATTACTGATGAAACAATGAGAYTCCTCTCCTCTGGTACCAGTTCTAAAGCTGAAGGTACCAGAGGTGGGTAGCAAGGAAGGACACTGGCAGCTCTTGGAACACAAGGGACTAAGGAAGGGGGAAATTTTTGTCAGGAGTTCAGGCATCCCTGACAACGACAAAATATAATGAGTTGGCAGCAGGAATCCAGAAAGGGGGGAGAAAGAGAAAGAAAAGCTGTGAGGCTTTAGGCCAGTTCTACAACTTCTAGCAAATTTAATCTTTTCATGGAAAACACATTATAGTTGGTGATCTTSAGAGGGAACTAAAGGGGCTAAATCTGATGGGACAAAGATTTTGGCTGCTCTGTGGTAGAGCAGCAAGAAGGAAAAGTAAAATATAAGAATGGAAGCTAATCTAAAAAGTTAAGAAAGCATTGACAAGTCTGATCATCTACAGTTACAGGACTATGCTTTCAAAATTGTTTCACAAGAAAAGTTAATCTTGCAAGATTTGCTCRSAGGGACGTGAGTGAAATAGTTTTAAATTTTTAAATGTTTGATGGAAGAAAGCATAAGAAAGTAACTGAATGCCATGAACAAAGTTCTAAGAGCTCTAAGAGAAAAATATCATTATCGGTACGCACTAAGTTTTATAAAAAATGTTTCTCCTCCTGTTCAGGTGGAACAGGTACACAATCCTATGTTCTGGCCATTTAAGAGAACATAAAAGGACCATGCATGTGCTAGAATGCTTGCCAGCTCAATTACAAAAGTTCACCACAACAGTTTGGGGAGCTTTATACAATCCATCTAAACCATACTTGCAACAGAAACAACAGAAACTACCAGCAGCTGGCCATCCTGCTCCAGAGACACAACTTCCCAAGTAAGCATCTCCCTATACTAAAAAGTCCAATGAATTAGATTTTTAACAAAAACTCTGTAAGTCTATGAGCATCTGTACAGCAAGTGTCAATTGACTAAAAAGCACGTAACAAAAGGAGGATGTTATCTTCACAGATGCTATTGCAAAAAAAAAAAAAAGAAAAAGGAAAACCACCATTTAAAATGCCTCAATTTAAGGAGCTCAACTAATACAGAATTTGGTACAGTCTATGTGTCACAGAACTTAATCATACTAACTATGAAATCATCAAATTTTAATTTGAYCTACTCCTATTTCCAGCTATTGAAGCTTTTGAAAACTCTGGTTTTTAGGTTTGATTCTATGACTTTGTATGGTAAAGTGCAGAACAGTTTGGAACCCAGATACAGTGATCATATAATTTGAAACTTCTGTGGAGATTCAAATTTTGCCAAATTTAATCTTGCTTAACTGCTGTTAAGCAGCAAAACAGTCAGTCTGGATGGGCAGCTCATCTTTATAAAAAATGCAGGTTTAAGACTTCAGAAAGAAAGTTCCTAATTCAGACCTTTCTGAAAATGGAAGGGAAACAGGGATGCCACAGTAATGCCAATATAGCACACAAAATCTGAAAAAATAGTGAAAGGATCACAGAAAAAAAAGCAGTTGATGCAAATATTATTCTGCCATCAGTATTAGTCTCAAATCCTGCTCTGGACCATGTGGCTTTATCTTCCTCTCTTGTCCACTCCCGTCCCTAAGCACCCCTTCTCCCAACTACGACCGCCCCACAGCAGCAGTGGGGAGCAGACCAGGCTGCTGGCCCTGACCCCCCTTTGCCCCTCATCCCATCCACCAGCATCACATGCTCACCCACCTAAAACTGACACTAAAACTTGCAGGACTTGTGAAATGAGGGTCTTGCGGGGCCTGAGAACAGGATGGATTGAAATATGGGATTTGCTGGGGGAGGGCCACTCGTATCCTGAAAGACATAAAGGCATCTGGAAGGGAACTGGGAAGAGAACTGACTGTGGTCCAGTTGCCTGGCCCACAACAGGAACAGAAGCAATAAATTCTGGGACACAGGTATCTGTGCTGATGGAGAGGGCTCCATATGCTATGGACAAAACCAGAGTGAAGTGACACCCTTCAGGCTGCCCTGCATTGGTGACATCATCATGGACTGACAGCACCTCACAAAACTGGATTAGGTGAGAGAGGGCTAATTAGAAAAGCCCTCTCTAGCATCATTCAGACCTTACTGTCAGCTTTTCTGCAGGCTTTAATTACACTGCAATTCCTGGTTTGTTTGTTTTTTTTCGGCGGGGGGACAACACACCAGTATGACAAAGAATTCAAATGCTATTTTTCACCAATGCTGGTCAATAGATTTGATGACTTTTAAGAATACTTCTTTAGTAATCAGATTATAATGACACATTTCACTCCCTTCTAACCATTACAGTGGCATTTTGAATGCCAGTTTGGCCCATAATACAATCAATAATGTTGTAAAATTTCCTGTAAGGTCACTATGGACGCCGGGAGGACACAGAAAAGAGATTGTCCTATCATGCTGAACATCCAAGTAAATGAAATTTAATGCTTGTCTCCTGTATCAAGGATATCAGGCATAAAACACTGACCCATCTACACTTCAGTACTATCCTAATCCCTTTTCAAGCAAAAAAAAAGCCAAACCACAAATGTCGACGTTATTAATGGAGACTAAAAAGTAAGATCACTTTCTCAGTATAACCAGATAAAAGTATCTAAGTTGGAAGCCTGGTAGTTAGAAATTGCAGAAGAACAGAAAGACTTTAGTACACTAGGGGAAAACATGGAGAAAAATACAAATACAGACATAACAACCGGTTTCAAATCATCTTGAACATTAGGTAGGCATTAGCTGGGAACATTAGTTTAGCATAAACCAATAATCAGTAACAATCAAAATTCTGACCAGGAATCATCAGAAAAACAAAAGAAATCAAGAAATAAGCCTTATGAATACATTGCCTGCCCACACGTTTTTAAAACTGCTTATAACTCTGGTAACTCATCTCAAAAATAATATTACAGCAACCAATTATATTACAACTATGAAAAAACTTTTGGATAGGAGAAGACTAAGCTGACTTCTGACTGGAAAGTAAATTATTGGTGGTTGAGGTTTAAAACAAAATAAAATCACCAAGAGAAAATAAAGGGTAAGATTGTTAGTATTTCTCATGACAAATATTAGCAGGTATGAAATGAAACTATACAGAACATACAATTATGTGGTGTACAATTACAATTATTCCACACTATTAAACTGGAGAATATATAACTCAAGTGGTATCAGGAATGCCAAAAGTACAAGTTTTTGCAATTCCATTGTTGATGAAAGACCTTTATTCCATATGGATCTATTTCTTCTCCAGTGTAGAACTGGTATTTTACAGCTCCTTTTCTCCTCTGAATCTTCTCAACTGCAAGGAATTCAGATGTATCTTTGCACAGACAATAACTTTACAATCTCCCATCTCGAAATTTCAATTCATTCTGTGCTAATTATTTTTCTCCATGCTATTTTCTTTCTAGCACACTAATTTGAAAGGAGGACATTTCACAAAATCAACATCGCTCCACTGTCCAGATATTTACTGTCCAGATTTTATCTAATTTCTTTTTCAAAGAAAAGCACCCAGCATTATTTGGAATTTTTATACTTTTTAAAGATCCTAGAACTGACCATTTAAAAAATCATTTTAGAAGATTATAATACATCTGAAAAGTCTGCATGAAATTACTAAATATTTAATCACTTTCATTTTCTCATACCAAAATGTATCAGAGGATCTATTTCCTATAATTGCCTCTTTGCAGATTAATACACTTTAGCACATTCTCAGATCTAGCTTGGGGTTTGGGATTTTTCTTGAGTTCTCTTTGAGGTACATAGGTACATCTCAGCCTATAATTCCAAAAGTTAACATTAAATTACTACTAAAGTACTGCATAAGAATAGCAATCCAGCTGCCATTAATTCCGCTTTAAAAACAGCTGTGGTGGAACAATTTAAGCTAGTGAGCAAACAGAATTCTAAAGGAAAGGGACAAAAACATGTAATTATACAACAAAAAAACAAATATGGGAAGCACACAGCTTTGCCAACATTGTCTCTGCATCTAAAATATCTGCTTTGCTGTTAGTTCACCATCCACTTACCAACATTAAAAAACTGCAGTTCTTGGATCTGAAGCAAATTACAGATTTTCATACACAAAAAAAAAAATTCATTTTTCCATTGAACAGCGTATCTTTTTCAGTAGCACTTGCTTTGGAAAAAAAGACAATTCTGAAGTAGTTACAGTTAAACTTCTGATCAAAACAGAGTAACAAAATTTACAGGAAATAGATTAGCAAGGAAAGATGCATTAGTGAACCCCCACAGTAGTGTTTACCTGCCTTCTCTCTTCTACGTTTTTACAATATTTTCAGTAGCTTAAATTATGAAGGTGACAAAGCAGTTGATACATTTTATGGTTAAAAAAAAATACACACATATACTACTGTCCAGTGAGCCTCGTAAAATGAGATTTTCTATTCTGTCTTTCTCTAAAATCTACAAATAGGATTTGATTACATATTCACACTTTTCATTAGCACAGACAATAATGTGATTAAGACAGAAGTCTAACAAGTGTGAAACAGTAATGGATTTCTAAAAGTCAATACCCAAAATTTTAAAAAGCTCTTTAATTACATTTTAATAAATTTGCCATTTTCACTTGGAATAAACCTAGTACCCAAATGCTAGTTACCAGGCTTAGGCTGTAAAACCTCTTTTGATCTTCAATGTTATACTCACTGCCACAATATTAAAACAGGCTTTCTTTTTTTAAAAAGAGAATGGCGAGAGGTCAATGCCTAGGATTCTGTCCTCATGGAGAGAGAACTCAAAGACTGAACTGACTGCTATGAAGCTTTCCAGTAGAAAAAGGAGTATTTTCCCACTAAAACTTAATTTAAAACAGTAATGGGTAGACATATTTTTGGCCAGGCACTAGCCCGAAAACAGAGAGTGAGGGTTGAACAAAATCAAACGTATTATATTAATTTAGTCTAGAGGGAAAGGAATGCTTCCCTGTTCAGCAGTTTCTTAAGTCCCTTGCCAATTCTAACATCCCCTGATGTTTTCATATTGCTTATGGTGCTTTTCATTTGCGTCACCCAAAAATCATGCAAAAGAGTGAGTAAGGTAAGTGACTGGAACTTAGCGGGATGATAAAGAAGGTGGAAATATCAATGCAACAGCAAAGGCAGTAAAGTGCAAATGGAATTACAAACTAAAAAGCAGGAATTATTCCATTTCCACTGAAACCATAACCTGGCTTTTTGTGTTAGACCTCATGAGAGCACACACCCCTACCCAGCAYCAGTCTTAGATCAATTCAGAAGCTTCCTGTCACCAGAAATCTTCCTTAGTCATTCTGAGACTGAAAGGCACCTTGCCTTCCATGATGTGCCTTTTCAGTGAATTTCAGCAACATCATCAGGTCTCACACTACTTGTTTTAGTCTAAGATCTACAAAAGATGTGGATACCTCCAAAAAATTCTCATTAGATGCTTCAATAGAAATCTGTTCACGTGACACTTTTAAGAAACACCAAAAATGTGAAGTTCATTACAGGAATAATTGGAGAGGTACACAGGGCCAGAGATATCTTCAAGTAAATCTCTGTCAGAAGAGGTGGACTATAACCAAAATTTCCCTGATTTAGTTCTCCTCTTTCCATGTACAAGAACCACTTTAAAAGATTTTTATAAAAATAAAATACACAGCAATGGCGAATGTATGTGTTCAGTAATTTGGGGATAATTCCTTACAACATTTTAAAGAAAACGAAAAATCTCATGCTATCCACTAACAACCAAATTAGGCATTTTAAATTATTTTCAACTATTCACAATTACATTGAATTTTAAAATGCTTTACAGCAGTGTAAATGAAATTAATATTTTAAAAGAGGGTTTGTCAATTATCACAAAATTAACCAYAATTCTAATTTGTGAGCTGAAAACACCACCACTAAACAGAAAACAAAGCTCAGAAAATGTATTTACTTGCTTGCAACCTGCAGTCTCAAATGCCGTACCTATTCCTACCCACAAGACACACTTTCCAGGCTCAGTTCTAAAAGTGCAATTTTCAATGGATACATTCACTAACGCTTTCTCACATCTGCTCTTGCGTGCTGTACAATTCACAAATGTTTTGTAAGTGCAGCTATAAAGCCTGGAAATAGTTTATTCCCATCTTACCCCCCACTAGTATTGTACAGTWCAGCGTATTTTTCGGAATTGCATGCTGTGATCATCACTGTTTAGCTGCACAGCAGTTCTGCTAGGGCAGAATTGCATTCAGGAACTCATGTGTAATGAAAATTCCAAGGAAGACAGTATGTAATATGGAAGTACAGAGTCCATCACAAAAAACTCCAGCTTTGGTAACCTCTTCTCCCTCTAGTGGCTTTTACATTCCCACTCATAGGATGTATTACTTTCAGTATTGATATAAAAGACAAAATCCTACCTTAATTATAAGCAATTTAAGGACTGCCCTGCCAAATGAAGACTTAGCCACTAGGTTGTAAAAATATGGATGTAAACCCATGTGGCCACTTTATATACTTTATTCTGAGACTGGAATGAGTCTGAGCATGCTGTGTAAAGTCCTTACCACTTAAAAAGGTCACAGGAACCTGAGGACATGTTAACACAGGATCCAACCCTTCTGAATAATGGTTTGGAATAGGCAGTTTTACCTCTTCTCTTCACATAAAGTAAAAAGAGAGTCTGAATTTTTGAATTTCTCTCTTATGAAAGCAAACTAGTGCTCTAAGATGCAAAACCAGATTTTCCCTATTTCTGCAGTACCTGAAGAAGTACAGAGGTACGTGCACCAATAATGACAACTCCTGACTATTTTTATTAAAGATTTAAGATGAGAACATTGTACAACTTTGTCTGTATGAATTACTCCAAATAACCTACATGAGCTTTTCTCATCAGTTTCAACAGCCTTCAATAATAGTGAACAACAAAATTAAAATGCAGAAGAGGTTCTGTAACCTTAATGAAGAGACTAAATGCTAAAGCCAYGAAGGAACATTTTAAATGTGTCTTGCAAACAAATTTGTTGTTAATCAAAGAACAGAATGCCTATTTTATTAGTAGATAGACTTAAAAGGGAAGATTGAGATACTTAGTGTTGGTTTATGCTGATCTGAGTGATACAGTAGACGAAATGTTATTACTCTTTACCCACATATAGAACATCTTTTATCTTAAAGTRTAAAATTTTCTATGAGATTTTAATTAATATACTCTTGACTTCCATGAAATAAATGTTTCTGGAAAAAATCTAATCCATATTATTATCACAGACAGCACTGCAGACACAAACTTATTACAGAGACCCTGAAGGAATTTCAGCAGCATCCAATGCAACTGGTCCAGTTTCCAAAGATCACTTGGGACCAACATCCGTAATGCACCTGCACCAGGTGCTGCATATAAAGAGGCCTTTTCCTTGGTCCATCTGCAAAGAGATCACAAAGCACGTAGACTTCAGGGCAGCAGAYAGAATTGATTCTTAGGTGGTTTGGGTGGGCAGTGTTTACAAATTTAGTGTTTCCGTTTGACAAATTTCTATTTGGTTTTTGAAAGTGTGGATCACCTTGTATTTACGAACATTTGAAATTTAATACATTATTGTGGTCTGAAAAACATTGCTGCCTCTAGCAGTGTTCACCTTAACAATACAGTTGTGTGTAACTACTATATATACACTAGTTTATTTTTTTACTTTCAGAACAAAAAGCATACCATAGAACATATGCGAAAGTTGTTTGCTTTACAATGCAGGAAAAGCAATAAGAAATAATTTATCTTTCCACACCAAAACCAAAATGTTCTGAAGTTCTGCAAACTAATCCCCAAAATGTCCATGACTGATTGTCACAGCACTGCAAAGGTTTTGTTTCTAACAGCATGGAACGACTAATGAACCTCTACTGTTGTCCACTTGAGCAGTGGTTGTATATTTTTAATCAGGTGAAAAAACCGCATTTTTTCAAAATAGATTTTGGATAGCATGATGGACATTTGAATCAATCATATAAGCAATACACGAGACTTTTGCATATTTCTGTGTGATTTTTGTGCTGAAAATTAAAAAAACCAAACTAGTATACAGTTATATACTAGTGTATTGTTAAGGTGAACACTAATATAAGCATGGAATAAAGCTTCTTGAAGGCTAATTTGGAGTATAAGATTCTGTCTTTCCCTGGAGCCAGCAAACATTTCAGCTACAAAACTGCTACTAATTCTTTTAGTGTCAGACCAATGACCTCCACTTTACTAGAATTCCAGTTATCAACAACACTCCCCTGAGATTAGTTCCCTGAACACAAAATGTGTATGTCACAAAGGGTATCGAATCATGCTGAATACTCCTCCCACACCTTTTTTTTTTCCAAGTCTCCTCGCTTTGTCTAATAGTAGACAAAACAAGTAGATGAAACAGTAATTTGGAATAAAATTTGAATTACAGGCTTACTGGCACAATGTTAGATTTGTGACCTACCACTAACAACTAGTTTTTGATGTCAGTTTTTAATGCTACTTATATTGAGAGGTTTGCTGCAGTGAATTTTTGTAATAAAATAGTCTTATTCAGTTAAAGTTAAAAGTGTATAATCCAGGTTTTCGTCTAGTGATTACACTATGTCTCTATAAAAATAGATACCACTAAAATAACAATATTTGCAAGCCAGCAAAAAGGAACCAGACTAAAGATGCAGACTGTTTCCATTCTTTTGCTGCTGGAGGTCAGAAGAAGCTGAAGTTGCTAAAATGTCATGCCTCCTTTTCATTTCAATGCCACTGCAACATGTGGAAACAATGAAGAGACAAGAAGAAAAGTGAGAAAGCCCCAACAGACAACACTTCCAGCAGAAGTACAATTCCAGAGCTGCACT
Organism: Amblyornis subalaris; assembly: GCA_018881555.1. Taxonomy (NCBI): domain Eukaryota; kingdom Metazoa; phylum Chordata; class Aves; order Passeriformes; family Ptilonorhynchidae; genus Amblyornis; species Amblyornis subalaris. The sequence goes on along the minus strand of JACAXG010000056.1, from coordinate 4,266,678 downwards.
CAATTAAACAGGAATATGCAACRCCTCTGCAAACAAGAGAGAACCATATTATTTTCTTCATCTGCAATTTTGTAAATTAYATAATACATGTTTAAATTTTAATATGCAAATATTACAGTGTAAAAGTGCCATATTTGGGGTTGGGCGTGGGATTTCTTGGTATTGTTAGGGACTAATATCAACATATTCTTACCTTTTTAACTTCTTTCGATTTCCTGATACCGTGCGGAGGGCCAAATTTGTTCTGAATGCAAAACATCTTCTTGGACCATTCGCTTTTGTGAGATTTTAGCTGTGGCTGACCAAAGCTGCCCTCGACTCTGTACCTGTCAGCTGGAATCTTACTCATTGGTGGGGGAAGGGTCCCACAGTTAACACTCGACCAGCCATCYGTGGAATCAGTGTAGGACTCCTGGTCGCTGGCGTTTCCATGCTGCCACTCTTGTAGGACGTGCACAGGCAGCCACCTCTGATTGCCCGTGCCTGCCGCATTTTTCTTCGATGGGGGCACTGAATTTCGGGAGGAAACCAAAGGAACTTCAATACGAGCAGAAGGACTTAAGTGTTTGCCTTGGGACTTATCGTTCTGAATTACTTCTAAAGGAATGTTTCCCTCTTGTTCATGACAGAAGCCATTCCAATGGGAAGCAGGTTGRTTTTGTCCCCTTCCTACTGGATTTTCCCATATGCTGCTAGGAACATGTTTACTTGGATTGGTCCCTAAATCAACCACCAGAACTCTATTATTCTTTTCTTCTTGGTTAAAATTTCCAATTCCACTATCACTGTTACTGCTTGTACTGTTATTCTGATGAGCATCCGCGTCACCATCAAGAAAAGCCCTCGCACGCATTCCCTCGATCAATTCCCCCATATCCCTGTACAGGACAGAAACGAACTGCAGAACAGGCAGAGACGATGTTGGAAACTCTAGACAGCCRTTTGTATCTGGATCTGCTGTACATTCCAGTCCAAAACGTCTTGCTATACCCTGGTGAATTTTATGATGAAATAATTCAGGATCCACCATAAAAACATGGCAAGATGTCCTCAGGACCCCTTCATCTTCCTGAGCCAAGCTTGCATCATCATTTGTCTGCATTGTAACTAGGCCAAAGAATCTTCTATCATCTGGGCAAACAGCACTGAATGCCAGTTTCTCTGCAGGATATTCTGCCACAACACCTGATTTGTCACTGCAGAGCTGAATGCAGTCGTGCATTATCTTCATCATCACCAGTGAATGGATTTTTTGTTCTGCCCGCAGACGTCTCATGCAGCCACGAATGGCCTGCAAACTCTCAGTTTCCAAATTCGAGGTTGTCGAAGGAAGTTCGATTGAGCCTAAGTAACCTACAATCATGGCAACATTCAAAATGCTTGCATCTAATCCAAAGTCTTCTGCACTCTCCAGTCCAATTCTGAAAACGGAATCATCATTCAGAACTTTGGCTATTTCTTCCTTTGACAGTAGGTTTGGGTTGCTGACACTTTCATTGCCAGTTTCAAATTTAATAGCAGCAGAAACTGAAAATGACCTTTGTTTTGGTGCAGAATTATCTGAGTTACCAGCACAAAGAGCAGGATTCTCAAAGATCATGTTGAAAATGCCACCAGACTGCATTTCTTCAACAACTTTCTCTGCTCTGTTTATACCCAGAGCTTTAGAGTCAGGTTTGGGTTTCAGCCACCCCTTCCCATCATAAAAACCAACTTCTTCATCACTTGAACATGAATCTATATGACTAATCCCTTCAGCAATGACCATGTGCAGGACACCAGAACATTTCCCTATAAGTTTCACTACATCTTCATGAGAGGCTTTTTTCACATTGATTTCATTAACTGCAAATATCTGATCTCCTGCTTTAAGTCCAACATAATCTGCAGGGCTTCCTTTCATCACACAGCTGAGAACACAAGGAGCTTGTCCAGAAAGGGTAAACCCATAACCTGCTCTTCCTCGAGCAACTTCCACACTTCTTATCCGTGGAGGYGCGTGCATGTTGAGTCGACGTTTGACTGTTTCTCCTGGTCTATACATTTTGGATTTTATTCCTCAAATAGGAAAACTTTTATTTAGTCCAGTTTTTTGTCATGTTTCAAGAGTATCTCTCCTTCATCTGATGAAGCTCTAAAGAAAGAAAGAAAGAAAAAGACATTTTAATTTTCATCATATTTCAGGTTTTTAGTACCCAGTATTCCTTTTACTGTTCAGAAAAATTGCTAGCAAACTCTACCAAAAAACTATTGCCAGAGAATTAACAAAACACACAAAACAGTTTGAAAAGAACAGGTACCACACTCTTAATTTTACTGGTGGGAAAGGAGTTGCAAATGCAAATGAAGTGGCTATCCAAAATGACCACGTGATGGAATGGCAAAGAATAGAATCTATGTCTTTTGATGTACAGTCTGTGYTTTTATACTAAGCATGTTGTGTCTTCCCCAACTCCCCCACATTACTTACTATTCAGTTACCTTCTGGCCCACTGCACTACCACTGCATTTTACAGCACAGAGAAAATCCTCAATGAAGTTCATCCATCCTTTTCCATCCTTTCCCAGCAACATAAAAATGAGAKCTCGTGCCTATGGAGTCAGCTACACCTCACGGCCTTTACACTCTATGTACAGAAGCAGGTACCACATGTATCATGGAAAAGAGATTAATTACCCCTAGAGTTGCCTGTATCTCTCCACTGACTGTAAAGGCAGCTTAAGTATCTCAGAGTTAAGCTTCCTTACATATATTTCAGCTACACATAGAATGACAAATGGGCATTCAGTCATGTATCAGACCAAAGGGATCCAAGATCAGATTTACTGTTACACCCCTCAATTAATCTACTCAAAACAATTTGTCAGATAGCAAACACTGTAAAAATGCATTTCAGTCTGTCATTCCAACATCCATGTGTTTTAGTTTAGCTTAAAAAYTAAAAAAAATTTTTAAAAGGAGTGAAAAAGAAGAAACTCCACATGCTGCCAGTATTAATCTAGTCATGACTTTACAATTAACATGTAACAGCTTTATATGAATAGCAAGAAATAGTAGATTTCACTACATKTTGGTGTCGGCACTGAAGTCTGGATGTCTTGTTCTAAATATACTCAGGTAAATCCCACTGGTTTAGAGACGTTTCCCCCACTAAGCAGGTTAAAATGCATAAAAATTATTAACACGAAAAACAGAAATGACAACTTGTTCAACTTTTGAAACTATCCCCTTGTTTCATGATATGAACTCTTGCTTCCATGGGTCTGGAGGATGACTGACAGAAATAACCACAGGACTACAGCTACATAAAATTGCAATAAACTCCATCTGACCAAGGGASAACTGATCTGACAATAATTACTGCTCTGAGCTTGTCCACAGGCTTATTCTTATTGAGCCACATAGTAACATACTTAAAGTGTGTAAGGTACTTGAAAGCAAGTATCTTGCCTATGTAGCCAAAATGCAGGCAACATTTCAGATAAATACATTCACATAAAGGTAAGTATGTACATACACACAGAGACAACACATTTCTTTATCATATCTTAAGTGTTAAATTAGTGGTGTCCCACCCACTACTGGCATACAAGAGAAATGACTGAGAAATCCTACTGACATTGCTCTCAGCTACAGGAATAACAAAAAAACCCCACACTCAGAATGTGATTAAATCCACAGCACACTACTTTCACAGTATTTCTGCCTGGGTTAAAATAAACAAGGCAATTACTTCAAAAGTTTTACCAATTAAAAACCAAACCAAAACTAAAATATGATTTAGGATGATCGTCTTAACTACGAGCTCTTTGATTACCAAATTTAAGAAACCACTGCTGTTTCTCAAATGCTCTGCTAAATACTCAACTGCAGGATATAATTCCCCTAGGACCCTTCCAAACCCAAAATAGGACAGCCTTCAAGATACCAGAAGACATCCAGTTGGCTTTACTTTTTGGGGTTTATTTTTTATTTTTTTGAACAAARGGACATCAGGTTTTTATGTCTCCACAGTGCAGCTGTGACTATTCAATGTAGTATGGTTTTTGTAAATTGTTTTAATATAGCAATTATGCAGCTTCATTAACAATAGTTTTCCTATAATTTGAGAAGACAAAAAAAAAAAACCAAAAATAAAAAAAAATCCTTGGCTTTAAGAAGTAATGAAACTTCACACTTAACCTTTGAATGGAAATCATAACATAAGAAGTGCTTTGCAAACATTTAACCAAACTTAACTCTTACATTGCTGTAAGAAACCCCCATCAACTTGCATCCAGTCTCATGCCTTAAATGTAGTTTGATCCTTTCCTGATGGGGCTAAACTTGGGAATCAAGAGGTCACTGTGAGTTCAGATATCTCTAATTAGGTCTGGTRCTTACTGAGAATAATCATTAAATATTTCAAGATATAGTTCTCCAACAAAAAAAAAGATGAATTAACAAATGCCCAACAGTAAATAAACACCCGTTATCTAGGAGCATGAATATATACATGTTTAAATTTGCCTTACAGTGAATATTCCTGTTCTTAACAGTCTGGAGAATAGCCTAATGTGACCCCTGGGCACCCTCCAAAACTGTGCTGCTAACCTGGTCAACATAAAGCCCTGTAGTATCTGGCACCTAAAACCRTGCTACTAGGTTGCAAGAGGAAAGGAAACAATTAAGAGAGTATGAGATCGTAAATAATCTCATTTTAAAAGTATAGTAAAAAGCAGTTATTACTAAAAAACTTTAAATTCAATATTTTAATATTGAAGTGGCTGATAAGAAAAACAGATTTTTCCAGCTACCTCTCAAATCTATAAAAAAATACCCAAAATGGCATTATAAAAAACATACAATGAAAACATAGTTAGGCTGCTCTTGGGAAGAAGCAAACCCCAATGCTRTCTTACCTCACAATTCCACATTTGCTAAGAGAGGTTTCCTTTTATCTCTGTTCACAAGTCACTTTACCAGCTTGCCTTTCTAACCTATGACCCTTACACATGAAGCATTTATTTTAGATGATAACCACTGATAATGAAATGTCATTCAAAAACCTGACAATTATAAAAACAAAACAGCAGGCTGCTAATATACTACTTTCCTCTAATGGTGATGTTCCAGAGGTGTGAAGACTTTCAGCTATTAATATATTTGTGTACTTCTGTCAGGGTAAAGTTAGGAAGTAATTCAATATTAAAGGACTTTTGCTATTAATGTATATATACAATAAAAAACCAAAACAAACAAAAAATATCAACCAAAGAAAAGCTGTATTATTTCACTAGAAAAGTCACCTCTTCCCTCCCTCAGTACCTGAATATTACTGTGCATTTTTTATGCCAATTACCCCCACGAYGAATAACAGCTCATTAAATTTATCTAGGAAACTTCAAGACAAAGGACAGAAGTATCTCTTCTGCAAGAAATTCAGCATCCAAGTATGTTTTTCTGCAATAATGCCATGACAGGCAAAAGTAAAAATTATGAAAATAGTGTTTCTCATAAGAAGAGATTTGTTGAGTATCAAACTGTTAACAGACTAGTTCAAAACTAAATTATCAAATTATCTAATTGCTAACTTTTCTTATAATTTCTTCGCAGATTTGAAACCTGAAGCTGAAGAGATATGGCACAGAAGTGGCACAAACTTCCACAGTTCCAAAGGAATCATGACTGAAAATCCTTTCCCTGTAATAAATTACAAAATGTGGAGCATATCAAGTGAAACAAAAACATCATTGCACTTGCACCAATACAAAGCTTTGTAGCTTTATAACTACAAAATATTTCACAGAACATTTCAGGCAAAAACACTAATATACACAAATTAAGAGTTGCTCAAGTATGTGAAATAACATAATTTAACCATATACATCAGCTTTGACACAGAACTGCAAAACAAAACAAAACATTCAAGTTTTCTGCCAGCATACATTCTGGTCTACTATTTGAATCAATTATTTGTGGGGTATAAACCACCAAAAATACCAGTTACAGTTGAATTGTACTTTACCCCACAAAAACTGCATTTCTGTATGTAATGTTTTTACATATCCATGCTAGCTTTTCATGTMATTTTCAAACCTTCTACTGCAAAGAAAATAATACTTATTTGCTTACTTTCAAGAGAGAGAGGTGGTTTGTTTCCTGCTTCTGCTCTTGTTATCTCATAGCAACAAAAAGAACAGAAACAGGAGGCACACTCCTGCTGTAGTCTATGTTAAACTATAACCTTCACAGTTACAGAGGGCAGTGAGGGAGCATGTTTAGTTTAAGAGTACATGACTGACCACCAGTTCATTCCAAAAAGYCTCTGGAAACGAGTTGGTACTCAGCACTACAGGATCCATGTTAATGTGCAGAGACACAGCAGAGAACTGTCTGGCTTCATTTTGTTTTTCAGTAGTGGGACTGTAAGAGGATAAAGTATGCAAAGTGGAAGTACAYAGAGGAAAGAGACTGTTCCCTGATCCCTCACACAGGTCTTGAAGTAATGCAAAAGACTCTTCAGCGTGGATGCCAGTTGTTAGGGCAGAACTGGTGCCAAGTTCCTACAAAGCTCAAATAAAGTTGTAACATTTGAATTCCACTAACTATTCAAATGTGTTACATGTTTATAGACAAGTTACACAAGAAATGTAACAGCACAACCTGTGGAAGACAGCTACCAGTTGTTTGAGAACTTGGGCAGGTCGATGTTTTAAAAAAAGAGGTTTCATCAGCGTTTCACAATCGGCAAGACACACTATTATGCTTCCTTTAGGTGTACATTGTGTGGTCATTCAAAAAATACTGACTGTAATTATTAACAGCAGGCTAAAAAGTAGTTGTTAATAAAAACTCTTCTCCCACTGAAGACAGTGTACAAAGTGTAAGGAACACAAATAGGACATGCGCTGTTTTGTCTGACAAGACTCGTGCGACCAAGGACAAAGTTTTCTAAAGCTATTGTACAGACAGTCATGCGTTTACAATCCAGATTAACTTATTTGCTGTATTTAAGAAGGTGGCAAAGTTTAGTTGGCAGCTAGGCATTTCCCCCCCCTTCTTTTCTGACAAATACGTTCCAGAGCTGTTGGGACTCCGCGCAGAAGGGCAGCACTCGGGGCGGCAGCAGCRACACCCGGGCGGGATCGCTCGGGGACACCCGCGGGCGGGAGGGCTCGGGGCGCTTTGCCGGGGCAGCCGGAGGGGCACGGCGGGCTCRGCGCAGCTCCGCACTCCCGCTCTCACCGCGGCACCGCCGCAGCCTCTTTCCCGGGGAGACTCCCGGCATTGCCCCCGGCGGGTGCGGGGACATCCCCCGGGCACCAGCGGCGACCCGCGGGGCGGCGGGTCCGCGCCCCGAGCAGCACCCCRCGGGGTTACCCTTTAACCGCTCGGCTCCCGGGGCCGCCGCTTCCCCGGGGGGTGGAGCTGCGGGGAGGGGAGAAGCGGCACCTGAGCCCGCAGGGACGGTTTGAAAAATCAAGCGGTAAAAGACGGGAGGGCAGCGAGCGCCCGCGCCCCCCCCCGCGGGCGGACCCGCCGCCCCCTCCGCGCTAAGCGCCGGGGGTCGCGGGCAGCGCCGCAGCCCGAGGGGCGCGCGGAGGGGCGGCCCGGCGCTGCCAGGGGCTCCCGTCTGCCCCCTCCCTCCCCTCGGCCCCCGCCGTCGCGCTCCCCTCCCCCCCGATCCCCTCTCCCGCCGCCCATCTGCCGTCCCCGCTCCTCCCGCCGCATCACAGCGGGGTCCCGGCCCGGGCGCTCGGCGGCGAGGGGGATGGGACAGACGGGCGGGCTGCGGTGGGCGCTGCCCCGCTCAGACCCACTCACCTCTGTCCCCCGGGACTCCGGCGAGTCCGCCGAGGCAGCGGCTGCCCCGGTCACCGGGGAGACGGCGGCGGGCTCGGCCGCACGGCGCTGCGGCCACTGGCTGCCCGGCGCTGTCACTCACCGCGCTCGCCCGGCGGGGTGGCGGTCGGGTTCCCGGACAGAGAAAGGGGAGAGACAATACCCCGCGCCGAAGGACTACAGCTCCCGGCGTGCCCTGCGAGAGGCCTGCTAGCTCCGGCCATGGGGAGCTKGCCGCGCGCGGCATGACGGGGCGCGTAGTTCGCTAGTCTCCCAGAGCCGCCTCGCCTCGCCCTGGGCTCCGGCGGGGCGGGCAGCGCGCAGGCGCGGGCTGGCGGCGGCCGTTCGAACGGGGCTGGGAGCGGCCCGCGGCGGGACCGGGACCCGGAGCTCGGCCTGGCCCGGCGGACACAGCGCGTCCGGCCCYTCGGGGCCGGGAACAGAGCGGAGCCCGGCCCGCCCGGACGGTGTGAGGGCAGGGACTGACAGCCCGCGGCTCGGGAGCGCGGGTGGGTCAGGGAGGCGCTCGGAGGTGCAGCAGACAGGTGTGCCGAGCCTTTGAAGCCCGGGAAGAAAGCGAGACGGAGCGCACCAGGTAAAGGTACAAGTGGGAGGGAGCAGGGTTCTGCACTTCTTGGTAATTAAGCACCCGCAGGGCAAAGAGTGTGTGCGAAGGGGGAGTTTTGCCGCCCGCATGGAGCAGGGCACAGGCAACACGTTCTCAAATACACCGGGAACAGCTCCTGTCTTCAAAAGGGCAACACTGGCAACCCTTATTTTTAACAGGAGAAATAGGAAAAGGGGAAGATGGTACACATCAAAGTGAACACCAGTTAAGAAATTCGTGAGGAGTATAAGAGTCAGAAAAAGGGAAGAATTAACCAAATCTCTTTGACTTTCCTACAGAACCCGAAGAGATTTTGACATCTTTGCAGAAGAATGTGATCTTTAATTGTTAACACGTAGTTGCAGAAATCGTTTGTACGTGGGGTATTTCATGTCAGTGTCTGTCTCTGTGCACTAGAAACCTGATACAGAACCTACCAGGCACAAGGTGAGGGGAAATGCTTACCTTTTTCTGGGGTTTTGCTGGGGTTTTTTCGAGTCTCCAGGGTGGGATACCTATCACACAGCTCACTGTAAGATGACTTCTAAATTTTAATACTGTGGCTTAATGGTTTAACTTCAGTAATTTGTCTAATTTTCATCCAGTCTAGGAAATTGTTTCTTAATAACTCCTTCCTGAGCAGTATACCAGAATCTTCAGGAAAAACAAAAACACAGGGCAAAGGCAAAAGCTCTTTGGAAAAACAGAGGATCCTGCTTCTTTACTCTGACCTCCACCTTCTCATTCTGATGGTTTTTTCTTTGTCAATTTATCCCAAGGAGATTTCTACCTAAAATGAAACATTTCAGATTGACTTAGATCCCAGTTTTCTTATGTCTCTCRTCTGGTTTTATGGGAAAAGCTTCTGAAGGGAAAAATAACCAAATAAAATAGGCATTATGTCTTTTCTCATCCTCACAGAAGACATCCTGGCAGGTCAATGTAACAGACTTCTGAACTTCTTCAGATGTACTGTGTCCTATAAAAGTAATTATTAATTCCTTAGGGAGGATAAAAATTCAAAACATAAGGAAGAAAATCGAGTGGTTGATTTTAAACCTCACAGCTGATTTTCTCAGGTGAGGTACAGTAATTTTAAAAAAATACTCTAGAGATTTAAATTTGCCCAAAGAAGCTATAATTCTTTGTCACAGGGAAAGATGTCACAGGGAAAGAATTGCATTCCACAAACCAAAGGTGKTGTTTTGGGTTGCCATCCCTTAATAGCCCAATTATTTCCAGCTTCCACATGAGGTTGTCAAGACTATACTCTTTTGCCACTATTTCTGTTGCTGTATTACCCCAACAGATCCTCCTTGCCTACAGAATGGAAGACTGATCAACCATGTATTTCAAGCAGTCTGACCTTGTAAGCAACTGTAACTGAAGAAAATCGCTTTGAAAGTGACAAGTGGAATTGTAACTATCCCACAGAGGTGTCTGCAGGTTTCCCACTGTGTCTTTCTGGAGTTAATACAAAGAATTATGCTTTATTTTGTCTTGAAGAGGAGGGATGTTAAAAAGTGCCATCAGCATCTACTAACTATAAACTAATTACTTCATGGCAGTGTCAGATTACTCCTTACAAATAYACTGAACCTGTTGTATTTGTGATAGCYAACAGAATTGATTGGACTTTGGTAATAATACAGAACCATGTAATTATTCTGACTTCACAGAAGGCTATTTTGAGCAGCATTTCCTATGTGAATMTTACTCAGCAAGGAAGAAGTGAGAACTGAAGACTGACATGGCAACAGGTGTGCTCAAACACTTGCAGTCAGAAAAATCCAACTCATCCAGAATCAATTTAGTGCTTTGCTTCAGTGCTTTCAGAAATGGTGATTAAGACTTCATGTTATAATCTGGAACAAGGTGATTAATGGCCCCTCAAAAATCCACACAAGGTCTCAGCTGTAACTTACTGTTTTCACCACTGTTGGAGACAATAAAGGAAGAAAGGGTGTGAAACAAAATGATAAGGATTTGTGGCTTTGGGGCTGGAAAAGCTTTGGCTTATAAGCCTAAGTAGCTTAATGTTGGGCATACAGACATCTCAATCACACCAAGGGTGGCTGTCACAAAACAGCTTGTCAGGCTTCATCTGGAGAGGTTTACAATCCATCCTGTAATGRAGTGTGATTATTGCTGTCACAAACACCAGAGAAGAAGTCAGAAAATAAACACAGTCCAGCATCTGACACAAAATCTGTGGTTTTAATTACCATTGTTTAATTACCTTAGTTAAAGGAATGGAAGTGTTGGTTGCTCCAAAAAGGTTGTGAGACATAGAAAAAAATCCTCACGTAAATGTCAATTTTATCACTTAATGTTTTCAACCTGTTTAAAATAATAGAATTGTATATAATTATCAGGATTAAATGTTTGTTCAGTATACAAACATGATTCCAACTTTCCTARCTTGACTTTGTTCTGAATGGCAGAGAAGATTATGTATCATATTCCTTGTAGTTAGCTTGTTAATACAGAGTTAGGCCAGTTAATACACAGCAGGGAGCAAAATCCTCATTATAGAACTTATTTCYTAAATTCCAAAAGCTTGTCTGCCTTCTGTTAACCATCCAGCTCAAAGGGCCAGCAAAGATCATGTTTTCTACACTGAGGACTGGATCACAGCCATCAGTAGCTACCTTGGTTTACTAGTTCATTTAATATTTAGAARTACCTTTTCCTTTATTTTAAGCATRRTTTTCTACCTAGTGGGAGACACTSTTGGCAGTGGGAAAAGGAAGAAAATATTTTTGTRTAAATGCATTTTGATTTGGATGATGGTGTTTCCCACCCTTGAATGCTGATGTACAAAAAACCCTTACAAGGAGCTGGGAAGTAGCAGAAATAAAGGGGGATGGATACTGATCTTGTTAAATCTTGACTGGGCAATAGAGGACATATCCTCTCAAATCCTATTTRGAGTTAAAAGGATTGATCCTTGTGCATCTACTTGGCTTTGTAATTGTGTCCTTACCTACTATGATATTTAATTAAACATTGCTATATAGTTAAATAGTTTTTGTGTTGAAAGGTTATTGTGTGCACTTAAGTATGTGAATGGTGCCACTTTGGTGGTGCCAATTGAAGGTTTAGATGGTGAACTGTCTGGAATGGTTTTTTCTGTGTGAAACCAGGCACAGCGAGGCCGTGGTCCTGACTGTGCCTTTGGATAACACCCCAATATAAATAAAATTATTTAAAATCCTAAGAAAATAAATTTCTCTGCAATAGAATGTTCTGTATTTATGTTCCCAAATTCACTAACAGAATTCAAATTAAGTATTTTGTTGTAGTCAAAAACTGAAAACACAAATTATTGCTCGTTGATGTCAATTTTTCTTTCCTTAACTATGGCTACATATGGGTAAAGCTGGTGTCATKTTAAACCTTCAGTGCTGATGAACAACCCTAATATATAGAAGCAAAACATCTGCTGAAACATCTACTTCAGGGACACAAGCATACTTAGTACACTTCTGTCCAGAACTGGAAACCCAGGAATGGAGTTCGGCCTTACTGGTATCAGTGGAAGCACAGAAACATCTGCTCCACTATTTCTTGTGGGCAAAGTGTTTATACCCAAAATTCCTCGGTTCCTGATGAATGCCTTGCTAAGCCTAAATACGTGTAAATTTTTAATTTCATATTGTGTCATGGACACCTTCTAATATTGTTAAAACATATACACGAAAATGAAAAAAATAATTCTAGTGTATTTCCCCTTTTTTTTTCTCTAAAGGGATTGTTGGTTTTGTTTGTTTATTTGATCTTTAAGACTTGAAGCTTTAATTTTYTAATTCAAAATTGCCTGACTAATTAACCTGCCGTGGCTTTGTGGCTCCACTGTAGCTGTGTCTCCTGTCCCATTGGACTCATTTAAGCAGAGTGTCTTCAGTCCCATTGGGCTTAAAAATGTGCATCATCCAGCAGCTGAATTTACATGTTCTGAAGAAGCACTATGTATTTTTGGTGCTGTAAGGAAAAAGGATATCAGGGAGGTATTCCTTGTTCCAAGTACCATGCCAAAAAAGTCATTATGATCTTATTCTTCGATACTCACAGAGCAAGCAAGCTCTATCCTTGCATCTAACAGCAAACTAAATTAGGATCATGCATGATATCTTCCAGTGCTCTACTCCTGTCTCCCTCTTTTTTCCTCTTTGAAGTCATTTCCAGTGTGGCTCTCAGGTTCACATACCTCACAAGGGTGACACATCAGGACTCTGCTGGCTGAGTTTTCACTAAGCACATGTTCCAAGTGATGAGGTGCAAATGTCAGTCTAAAAATGCCACCCCCTAAATATGCCTAAACCTCAGAAAAAACATGCTGAGAGTTCTCCATATTCACATATGATTCCACGAAAAGAAGCTGAGTGACAATAAGAGCCCGAGGCACTGAAGAGGGGACATGAGTAATACACAGAGAAATTGACTTTGCATATTCCTATTTAACATAATTCCCCTGACAAAAGACCCTGGCTCCAGGACAAACTATGCAGCATTAAAGTGAGGAGGAGGGGTGCTCTGTTCTCAGTAGTTAACCCAGGAATCAGAGAACACATTTTACCTTGCTCCAGTTGGTATGTGACAAAGTCAAGTCCGAGCATTTTTCCATTCCCTTATCCAAGCTTTTTATCTCCACGTTTCAGAGAAGACAGAAAATCCTTTTGGATCAAGTTCAGTCTGTCTTYAGGGTACCTGCTAGAGACACAGCTCTGCTTGTGGTAATCTCTTCTCCTGAAGTTCAGCTGACAAGACGTGGCATGACCACAGTGACACTTAGGGCCACCTTAGCAAAGGCGTTTTGGGTACAACCAACCGTTCCTAGTAATGCAGAATGACAGAATCCTGCCCTGGCTCTCAAACCTCCTTTAGCTTAGGCTGACTTCATCTTCCTCCACCTCATAACTAGCTTCTGAATGGCTTTTAAGATTAGAAGCTACTTGCTCATTCYGGGTAAAAACCATAAGGATTATTAGTATAAATTGATCAATTAAAACTCATATAAAATGCACTGAGATATATTTACATAAAAGAGGATAAGTTTTTTGTGCTCCACCAAAACTTTAGTTTCATTTAAGACTAGACTTGCAGTTATTCTAAATGACCTTTCAAAATGAAAAGAAATTGATTTCTTCATTAAATTTGTTTGTTGAGAGTCATTTTGGCCTTGACAGCATGTGTGGAATTCTTCTCAGTACCTTCACCATTGCTTCTTAGGTTCCTCTCAGAACTAGGTTAAGGTCTTGCCTCCTACTAAAATTTCTGTTCCATGGTAAAACTTGAATGTTGATGGATTATTTATTTTAACCTGTGGCAGTCAACTTCCTCTTTCACCTTTTTAAGGATACAATAGCTGTGGTGACTTGTATGAGCCAGGTGATCTAGGCAGTTCCTGCTGAAGTCCTGGTGATTATGACTGATCCTCCATAAGCATTCTTACATTCTTCCTTGGTAACTGGCTTCCTCCAAGTTGTTGCATAGCATAACATCCTAATTTCATCTGAAATACAAAGTTAGTCTATGCTTTTTTTCATAAGATATATTTCTCTTAATAGTGGACTTGAACCACATACCTTACGCAACAAATATACTTCCTTTTCATTTGGAGTGGGAAAGACAAGATCACAAGACTTTGCTGTGTCTCCGGCTAAGACATTCAGAGGCACAGCTATAGCTGGAGGCRGATGGCTGCCTACAAGAACCATCAGAGAGGAATTTTCTTCTAGTGCTGAGGAACAGCTGCACCAGAGTTTAAGCAGTTTAAACTTTCACCAGGCACCCTGGTGAAAAGCACAGGGCTGTCAGCTGAAGATGCTGGTACCCTTCTGCAAGCAAACCACGATGCATGTGGGATGTTGCGTGGAGTTGTTCATTGCACAAATGAACACATACAGGTAACCTTACAGAAGGAAAGTCTGCTTAAGAATAAAGTCCTTCGATGTAGATGGTACCTTTTTTAACTGCCTTCCTATAAGAAGGCCATGGATTATTCTCGTGAGAATGCACAAAGAACTTCTTGGCAGCAAGGAGACACAAAACAAGTGCATCATTTCTGGTGTAATCTGTATTACGCCAGTTCAACTGTGGTGAAATTCAGTCTCATTTTTTACTGAATGTTAACCAGTGTGAACCAGCTCTAAATAGGCTTAAATACTTGATTAGATGAGAYGTAGATTTAAACCCTATGTGTAGAGTTAGTTTTGTTAAAGATTTAATACTGGTGTATTTCATCTTCATTTAGTGAAGTTCCAAGTCGAGTTAAATGAAAAGGAAGGATATAAAACCTTATTCATGTAAGTTTAAAGAAAGCATAGGCATTATAGTTAACATAAGTTCATGTGGGCAAGGTTTTATGCATTCATAAAAGAGATTGCATTTGATCTGATTATATTGAATTAAAGATAAATTATAGTTAAACCTCTAGGGAGAAGAATGAGGATCATGGAGAGTTTTTTAAGTAGTTTTAATTAATTTTCTAAATATGTTTACTTTGCAGTTCATAGAAAATTGATATTCCTATAGCTTCCCTCAGTGAAACAAGCCTTTCTCAAGCTGTGATAAGTACTTCTCAACATTTAAGTATGTTGGAAATTTTATACCTTTAATAGTATGCACCAATTCTTTTTTTTTTTTCCTTGCAATGCATAGCAATCCAGAACTTACCCCTGAGATAACAACATACAGTCAGGAATTTTAGCTCACTCAGAGCTCACTCGGGATGGATTCCCTGGGAAGCTTCCATGGAAGATCAAGGAACTTGTGAGTGCCATCAGTTTTTCAAGAACAGTTTCCTGGAAGCACAAAACCAGTTCATGCCCTGTAAAAGCRTAATAGGTGGAGCAAGAGACCCCCTTGGCTTAAATGTGAGCTTTCTGAGTCTGCTCAAAACCGAAAGAGAAGCRTACCAGAGATGGAAAACCCATTGAGAACAACAAAGGCACTACCAGGGTGTGCAGATGCAGTTAGAAAAGCTCAGCTCACATTGAAATTGGCCAGAGGTGTCAAAAACCAGAAGGGTTCTTTGTGTATGTAAACAACAAGCAGAAGGAAATACTGGCCCACTGTTAAGCAGCAGAGGTGAATTAGTCACACACAATGCTGAAAAGGCAGAGATTCTCAGCACATTCTTCATCTTTGTGTTCACCAGCACTGCTGGGCCGCAGGTCCTGGGAATAAAAATCCAGGTTTATCCAAACACAGACCCAGCATCAGTGAAAGAAGAGCTGGTCTATCACAGGAGCCTGGCCCCTACAAATCGATGGGTCCTGACATTACACACCCAAGGGTTTTAAGAGAGCTGTCATTGCAAGGATGCTCTCCATTGTCTTGGAAAAGTTGTGGAGATCAAGGGACGTCCTAGAAGACTGGAAGAAGGCAAAGATACTCCATCTACAAGAAAGGCTTAAAGGAGGATCCAGGAAATTACAGGCCCATCRGTTTTACTTCAGTCCCTGGGAAAGTTGTGGAACAAATTCTCCTGGGGGCTATCAYGAGTCAAATRAAGCACATGACTGGGAAAAGCCAGCAGGGATTCACCAAAGGCAAATCGTGCTTGACAAACCTGATCACCTTCTAYGACACAGGAACCTGCTCAGATGATGTGGCATGAGCGATGGACAATGTCTACCTGGATATCTCCACGGCTTTTCACTATGGTTTCCCGGAGACTCCTCCTGAAGAAATGGATGCATTAGGATCTAGACAAGTGGTCCATGCAGTGGGTGGGGAATTGGCTGGCCAGACACACCCAGAGGATGGTGGTAAATACTCCTTTTCAAACTGGCAGCCTGTCACAAGTGGGGTCCCCCAGGAATCAATATTGGGCCCACGTCTGTTTAATATCTTTATAAGTGATCTGGAGGATGGGATTAAGCGTATCCTGATGAAGTGTGCTCATAATACCAAACTGAGCAGGGAAGTGGACACTTCAGAAGGGAGAGCCACCCTGCAGAAAGACCTGGATAGGCTGGAAGACTGGGCTAACAAGAATCTTACAAAGTTCAGCAAGGACAAGTATAAGGTTTTGCACCTGGGAAAACACAATCCAGGAGTGYAGCACAGGCTGGGATCTATCCAGCTGGGGAGCAGCTCTGTGGCAAGGGACCTGAGGGTCCTGGTAGACAACAAGTTCAGTATGAGTGACCAGGGTGCTGTTGCTGCAGCAAAGAAAGCCAAGAGGGTGCTGGGTTTCACCAACAAGGGCATCACCAGCAGAGACAAAAATGTCATTATCCCACTTGTTAGGCCACACCTGGAATACAGTGTTCAGTTTTTGTCCCCACTATGCAAAAACCATGTGGACAGGCTGGAGAGGGTCCAGAAAACGGTCAGAAGGACTGAGAAGCCAGCCACAACAGGAAAGGYTGGGAGAACTGGGTTTGTACAGCCTTGGGAAAAGAAGGTGTAGGGGGGACCTTACTGCCATGTTCTAGTATTTAGGGTGGCTACAAAGAATATGGAGATTTTATCCTAAGATTGAACAAAAGAGGACATCTTTTCACAATGAAAACAGTCAGTTCTTGGAATAATCTCCCCAGGGAAGTGTTGGRTTCCCCAACACTGGACGGTTTTAAGACTCGGCTGGACAGGGTGCTGGGTCATCTTGACTAGACCATGCTTCTGCCAAGAAAGGCTGGATGAAGGTCCCTTCCAACCCGGTACTATGTGATTCAATGACATCACATTTAACTAGGATCAAACTGAGATCTTAAGGGTAGTAATTAGTCAGTCCTAGATAACTGAATGTCATTCACTGTGGATGACTGGTCTGTTTTTTAAAGAACATACCTGAAATTACTCATCCTTATTAGAAATGTGCTTCAACAAAATACCTTAAAATAAGCTGTAGCAGAATGAAAAATTTCCAGCCAGAAAAATTATGCATAGGAAGAAAATTTCACACCCAAAATGGCAAAGTATTTCAAATGTTTCTGTTAAAACACTAAAAAAGATCAACACGAAAGTTTAATGATATAGTCTCAAGCTTGCAGACAGAGGAAGCATGCTACCATAAAATCAGGGGAAATAGATTAGCAATCTAGAGACCAGATGGTTAGTATTTACTTGCTGACATAACACCACCAAATGTTCCTAAATTTCTTTTTTAAATTTGTCTTTCACACTACATTATCAGCATAGGAACTGATCTTGCAAACATATACATACAGAGTTCAGTATATTTATTCATTTGAATAGTCCCATTGACTTTAGAACAAGGGACTGTTCACAGAACCAGGCTGTCATAGGGTAAATCTACAGAGTTGTAAACTATTTGCCTACACCAAATTGGGCAGGCTAAGTCCGGGAAAGGAAATTAAAATCCTGTACACATTTTTCTTCTGGTTTTGTTGTTTGCAAGAGATAGCAGTTTATGGAGAATATGATAAAAGATATTCCCTGTCCATAAATATAACTTCTGGTTTCATGGATAACTGTTAAACCTGGCAGGGCATGAAATAAACTGAGGTCTTAAAATTCTTCTCCAATGTGAAGTCAAGAAGAAAAAACAAAAAATTTGCAAGTATTTTTACCCAGCAAATTGTTAATACCGGTATGAGCAAATGCTGTTTAATTATAACAGGATCCTCCTACAAATTATTTAATCTCTCTCCTTTGTGAAAAATATCTTTGCTTCCAAATATTTGTCCAGAGACTTATTTTTCTCTGGTGGGAAAAACTGTCACTCTTTGCTGTACACTGTTTATAACTTGTTTATCCATAGGAGCTGTCTATTCAAAATATACAGAATTTCATTAATGTTAGCTTTTCATACTCTTTTCTCCTTCAGCTGTATGCTTTTTCTTTCATTTTCACTTTCTAAAGTGCTGTGTTCCCTCGTCCCTGTCATTACTGGTTTTGTTTGGAGGCATTTACATTGCCCCTTTGCCCAACATATGTATTCCCATCTTTCATCAAAATCTGCTTCTCAATTGCTTGCATGTTTCTCAATGTCTCGTTATCTCATCTGCCTCCTCAGGTTCCTTTTCCTTCTATTTTTACATCACTTACAAAGTCACCTGCCTCCAGGCAGTGCATTTCCCCCCCTATTTAATTTTTCCATTTGCACCATCTGTGTGTGTATATGGAATACAGGCACTTCATTTGGTGAAAGTGATATCAAACTGAGTTGACCCCGATACTGCCCTGAAAATAAGACATTTGTTTTCCTATGCTACAGTTTCTTTGTTGATCACACTTCTAGAAGCCATGAGGGAGTTCCTTTAATGTCATAGTTAAAATGATAAACTTGAGTAACCCCTCATGGGCTCCCCTTGAATAATTATTATACTCAACTCCCTACTCATACASACACAGAAGCAGTGTCTGTGTTTTGCAAAACCAGGAATTCTACCAAGAATTTTAATTCTAGGCAGGTCTTTCAAGTTATAATTTGTCTGAATATCACAAACATTCAAATATCTATACCTGCAGCTAACTGTCCCATAGAGATGAGAGAGCTCTGCCTACCTTAAGCAAAAAATCCCCACAAAAAAACACTCAACCTATTTGTTTAAGTAAATGTTCAGTCTTTACAGGAACAAAAGAAACAGCAGCAAAGAGAAACTATGGGTAGGTGGGGAATTTTCAACCTGTTGTCAAAAAGCATTAGAAAAATTCTGTCATACATGAAACTACTATATTTTTCTACAGCAGTGCTGTGTTCACTCTTTAGGCAAAACGAGGGCTAGAACAAAGATAATCTGCATGGATGGGAACAAAACCTTTTGTTAAAGAAATGATGATTTAAAATTGAACTTCTAAATTTAACTACTAAAAATGATGTTTTATATAGAAAAAAAACCACCAGAAAACACCATTTCCTTTAATGTGGTTACCTGTGACAATGTTTAGAGTCTCATCTGGAATGCTGTGTATCATTCTGGTYACTCACCTTTAAAATGGATGAACTCAAAAGAGCAAAATTAGCAAAACAGTCATCAAAATCCTACTTATAAAAGAGCTTTATCCATCAGAAGGGCTGCATGGGACACAACCTCTGGCTCTCAAGAGTTAATGCTACACAAAAGCAAAATCAGTGTTGATACAAGAAGAAATTGGTATAAATTAATCAGGAATAATCCCAGATCTTATAAACTGCATTTACCTGTCTGTAATGCAGCTCTTCATATAATTCTGGGGACAAAACACCTAACTCATTTAAGATACAGGTTCACACATTTACAAAGGGATTGTATGACATGGTTCTTTGTGGTAGCAGGCAAGGAATACAAAAATTTTATCCATTCTTGTGTTCCTACAGCTCTGGAGCTGCAATAACATGGAAGGAGAGGGGCTACCTACTCTATGGTACAAGGTTCAGATATGCTGCCATTGTTATTGCTCATTAATTGGATTTAATTGCTATATGATTCAAGTAGATAGTAACAGTAAATATTATTAATTCCTGTGGAGTCAGGGGAGAGTTTCTTTGTATCTTACTGTAAACAAATTAAAGTGTCAGGAGGCACTACAACATGTAGCCTACCTGAATCTGTGACAGATCTACATCTAAAATGTATAAAACCATCTTTGCAGAATCAGAACAGACACTTGCCATTTTTCCAATCATGCAGTCACTGTAGTAAAGGTGGCGTAAGGGAAAGTTACTTGGTTTATATTTCAGCAGCCACCATTTTCTCCAAGTTCAGTCTTCTACTAAATTTGTCTTATCCTGTTATCATTAATTAAACTCTGTAGGAATGGGCATTTAGATATTTAATAATTCTTAATCTTCATACCTGCAGGATCTTCTAAGAAATATTTCCGCATATTTTTAATTTGCTTGGTGAGTATAACCTTTATCCTGTTCAGTAACCATAATTAGAGATTAATTTGTTGTGTCTGGGTTTTAAAATAGTTTAGCTCACCTTAACATGGGCAACAACATTAAATAATACAGGACAATGCAAACAACTTCAAAGACAAAGTTTCAAGAGGGGACATTATTTAATAGGAAGAATGGAAAATAGCGTTTGTTCTAATTAGTACTAATTCTATAATTTCTATACTGGAATCCAACCTTTGCTCTTGCCTATACAGTAAAACCAGCAGAAATATGTTTTTCAAGGAGAACACAAAAAGAGATGGCATATAGGAAATTATGCCGGCATATAGGAAATTATGCCGGCCAATTTTCGAATTTAAGTCAAGGGTTATTTCAATGGCATATTCCACTGAAGAGCCAAACCCTTGCTGGTGCTTCATCTTAACTCCCCGGGTCCAATCCTTCGTGCCTCCGGCTCCCTCGTGTGGTGCATTCCTGTCGATCCGCCCGGCGGAGCCCCATCCCAACACGAACTGCTCCCCAGAGCCACGCAGATAGTGCTGGGGAGCTCTCATCGTGCGTCCTCACTGCCAGCCCTACGTGCTGGGCATCAGCACAGGAGATCTTTAGATTGCAATGAGAAATTGTGAACCTCTGACCATGGTTACGCTCCCAGTGTTCTGCACTGTCCMAAAGCATACTATCTGCCCAGCAATAAGGAGTAAGTTTCTTCTTTTTCTTTATTTCATTTGATAGACATTATATATATGTATATACACACAGTACAATATTTTTCTTTTGTGATAGAGAATAAATGGAAGTTTTCATTGCTGGTTGKTTGTTAAGTCAACAGATTCCAGTTAATAATGAAAAAAAACTAAACATTTAATATCAAAAGCAACTTCAAGTATCTTCTATACATTTTAGTATTCAGTATATAGTAAGGTGGTTTGGGGGATTTCTTTTTATATCAAAAAATGTATTTGAATAGACTATTTTTACCCTAATACTTTAGAGTACTATTCATATCAGGCATGGAGTTTAAAATTATGTATCTCATGGTCCCAACTAGCTCTTCACAAGAACCATAGGTCACTTATACAATCAGGCATATGTTTCAAAACAGGGTTTAATCATCAGCAAAGTCAAGGTGCAATTACCATGTTTAGAAATGCACTATTTCATTCTCCTAAAACACATGAAGCTGCAGTCCTTGATGTGAAGCAATATACAACACCACTGTTTGCAAAACTATACCTGACCTAGGCATAAATAGTACTTCAGTTCCCCGAGCTATTTATCCCTTAACCTTTCCATATAAAAATAATTCAGCTTAGGCATATATTGCACTAATTTTATCATACTGGATAGCTCTCGCCCTGCATTATCTGTTTTCTTTGCTGAACTAGGATTACACTAGGGTTTTAATTTCCATGGAAAACCTGGGAATAGGGCAACAGACACACATATGGTGTGCAATAAATGGTTATCTATAATAGCAATAGTAATCTCAGAGGCATTCACAAAGGAAACTACACATTAGACTTGGAGATCATTTTCTCCAGTAGATTCATCATTCTCTCCTGTAACTGTAAGCTTTGAACTTGAATGATGTTCTGCTGATCCAGAATCCTGCGCACTTCTCTACAGGTTTCTTCCATAGCTCTACTCAACTTCTTTTGTTCTTCCAACATGGCTTCCATTAATTTTAGCTTCTTCTTTTGGAAGCTGCAGTTTTGCATTTTTCTTTTCTTAACTGGTCTTTCTTCAGCTCTGAAATGTGAATATTTGTTAACAATTAAACTCATATTTATTTAAAAAAAATTAGAACCTAAAATTCTATAGCACATTCTTGGCCAAGCTACAACCTAGTCGTATTTTTAAACCCCTGTGTTCTCCAATAAATTCCCTCTCAAGTTTGTGCCAAAACATAAGTATTTAATGTGTTATTGCAGTGTTACAGATTGTTTAAAAAAAAAAAAGTTTTTACATCTCATTGTTTTAAATAAGAATTTTCCCTGCAGAATATCAGGGCTTTTCGTTTTTTTATTTTAATCTTGACATTTCTTACACATTGAATTTATACATGGTATTGGGAGAGACATTTGGCTTATCTGGCCATTGAAACTCCAATTTTAAAGCTGCAATAACCATCCCAATCTAGAGGAAGTGCTGCACAGTTACGTGTGATAGTAATTTACACCTTGTTTTTTAAAGCATTGCATTGATAAGGCTGGTCCCACTACAGAATATGAGTCTCAGAATTTGCCCTTGCACCAAGACACAGCAGTTGCACTGASCACTTTTTTTTTTATATTCCATCACAAAACATTATAAACAACACAAAAGCTGGAAAAGACAGAAAAGATTTGGGGGTGCTGGTTGACAGCAGCTGAACATGAGTCATCTGTGCCCAGGTGGCCAAGAAGGCCRATGGCACCTGGCCTGGATCAGCAATAGTGTGGCCAGCAGGACCAGGGCAGTGATCGTCCCCCTGTGCTCAGCACTGGTGAGGCCTCACCTCGAGTCCTGTGTCCAGTTTTGGGCCCCTCACAACAAGAAAGACCTTGAGGTGCTGGAGTGAGTCCAGAGAAGGACAATGGAGCTGGGGCAGGGTCTGGAGCACAAGTCTGGTGAGGAGCAGCTGAGGGAGCTGGGGGTGTTTAGCCTTGACAAAAGGAGACTCAGGCAGGACCTTATCACTCTCTACAACTCCCYGACAGGAGGGTGCAGCGAAGCAGGGGTCGATCTCTTCTCCCACGTAACAAGTGACAGGACAAGAGAAAAGGGCCTCAAGTTGCACCAGAGAAGGTTTAGATTGGATATTAGGAAAAACTTCTTTACCAAAGGATTGKCAAGCACTGGAACAGGCTGCACAAGGAAGTGATGGAGTCATCGACCCTGAAGGTATTTAAAAGGTGTGGGGGTGTTGCACTTTGGGATATGGCTTAGTGGTGGACGTGACAGTGTTGGGTTTATGGTTGCMCTCAATGTTCTTAAGGGTCTTTTCCAACCTAAATGATTTTATGATTGATCAGATTTCACATCTGCTTTTAGAGGCATTTGCCAGTTGCACTTGTATGATTTTTTTTTAATTGAATGTATTTGTCACAAGTGCAGGATCCCATAGCTATCTTCTTCTCCTATTTAGGTTAATGATAAGTTTAATCAAGTAGGAGAGCTAACAAAACAAACCACTTCTCCCTTCAAACACCCTCCATTTTAGCAGACATTTCAAGCACACTATAATACTCAGCCCATAAATTTCCTTTCACTATAAAGGCAAGAGTGTGTATTAAATACAATAATTAATTGGTATTTGGATTTAAGTTCATCCAAAATTCAAAGAGAGTATTTGTAGCCCTTGCAGAACACCAGAYTGTTGTTCCCAAGTCTGACTATGTAGCCAGTATGTTGATATTCCTGTAGCAGGATGTCTCTAACTCTCTCAGGATATGGAAGTTAGACAAATTGTTCATCATCATCTGAAATATGTAGAACTGCCATGTGGAATTTGGGGAATWTTTTAAGAATTTCCTGTATGCTTTATCATGCTGAGTTTCTGTTTTGAAGAGAGATAAACACAGCAATAAAGACAGTGCTCTCAAAGTGTATAGTTCACATGGCTGTTCTAACTTGGGGTGACAGGGCAGCACAGTCAAAACCAGCCCACGTGGTATACAAGTGAGAACACAAACACACAGATCTGTGTCTCTTAACCTGTAATCTAAGAAGGAATCATGCTAAAATGTGAAAGAAGAAAGGCAAGTAGAAGGCATGTGTGTAAGTGTACTACACGCCTGAGAAACCTCCAGTTAGAGCTCGGTAACTCCTTTCCTAACTTACAGTGATAGTCCATGTCTTCATTTACACTTTTTGTAACTCCAGACTGGAGTCCCCAACATCAAAGTTATCTGATGATGTGTCTTGAAGTCCCTTGACACAAACAGCAATCTCAGTTGTGTTCTGCCAAACGCAGTATCCTTTCTAGGTGAAATGCAATAATGAGATAGTACAGTTGTGACTAGTATGCCATGTCAACATGTTGCAGATTTTAAGACATCCTTGAATAACTTGAACTCTTGAGGAATGTGTTTTCATTAATGTGAAGAAGGGTAGAGGGGGTGAGGTCACTCAGCTGTGGCAGATTTGTATCATAATTTCATTCATGTTCTTATCCTACTTGACAGGCTTTGTGCAGCAGTGACTGTGACATTCAGATCTGTCAGCAAGAGAAATAAACAATCCTTAGCAGCTGAAAGGTTTAATGCAAATGTAAGAAAAAGACACAAGTCCCTTGACATTTAAGAGTGCAATGACCCAAAAAGGCTGAGATCTATCGAAAGAAACAAGTAGATTAAATTAAATGCTATTAAATTCATAGAGAAAAAAAATTAGAATTGGTCATGAGGGAAACTGAGTACTCTTTAGTCATTTGAATGTGCTGTCCCCCTGCACACAGGCAAGAATGAACAACAATCTTCCTTCATAAATGTGCACTAACAGGATGAACAAAGACCACTGGCTTTCAGAATATACAAGACTTTAAGGTTACTCTTACAACTCAAAGGACTTCATCAGCATTATACTGGTCCAACAGTGCTAAGGGAAAGGAGAAGTCATCAAACTTTATGCTAAATAAAACTTTGGAAGGTATACAATAAACTCAGCTTTGCAGATTCTATATAGCATATTTTAATTGGGGCATCAAATAAATGTGCATAAAATAAATACATGCTGCTCTGCTCAAACTGTGGGTCAAGCTTGCTGCTGATAACTGAAATTATCACAGTCAGACAATCTTGTGAGAATGGGTCTTGGCTGACACCAAATTCTGTTTGTTCCCATTAACTGTAAGGGTCAGAAGTATTTCAAATGTGGATCTCAGAGAAGTCAAGCAAGTGAAAAAGGTCTACAGCAGTCTAAGGACATCACTGAATCTGTTATTCCAAGGTTCCCATCACTGCACTCACATTCACAAAGAATGCAGACTTTCTGGTAGGCAGAGCAAGAAACTTTCTGAAATGATGGTGTTATTTYAGCCAAAGTCACCTTTTGAATTTAAACTTGTCTTCAGAGAGGATTTAAATGTTGAAAACTTGATGAATCTCTATTCTCTTCCCTATGCAGTATTAGAAAGTAGCTGTAAATAAGACCTCTTGTCTTGAACCAAGTACGAATTCACTCCACAAGAGGGCTTGTGCATTGCCAAAGTAAGCACTGGTGAGAATGGTACTTGGTAAGGAACGAGAGAGAAAATCTGAGGCTAGTCAATGGTAGTGAGATACACTTCTGTGGCTTTCTTGGTAACAGTAGCCACCATTTGCTTTCTAATTTCAACTGAAACAATAAAAACAAAAAACATGAAAACCAGAGATGGAGTGATTTAGATTGAAAGATTTAAAATAAGCCTTATTTTTAAGAGGAAAAAAAAATCTTTGAAGTGTTTTCCTAGTCTGTAAAGGATTTTAGCTGTTTTTCAGTTAAAACCATCAAAAGCCTGGAAGACATAAAACCATACATCCAAGACAGTAACTGTCTTGCACAACTCCAGAGAGAAAAGAACAGCAATTTTTTACCATGTCAGTGGTATCTGCAGTCTGCTAGTAACTAAAAAAGTACTCACTGGAGAGTGCTAGCTCAGAATTGTGTTTCAGCACAGAGAAGTGCCCCCAAAAGCAACGACACAAGGATTCTTCAAGGTCTCCCAAGTACTCTCTGCATTTATTCACAATAACAAACACAACTTGGTAATTAGCCTTCACTGAAAAGAAATACCTATTTCAGAAATTTTCAGAAACCCCTAGCTTTGGTGGTGGTCCTGATCTCCTTTTTTCTCCACTGTCAGAAAGGGTTCTGTGGTCACTCACGATTTTACAGTAAGGACTTGGCACTTACAATCCTCTCCTCTTGCAGAATAGCTCCTGAAAGGGAGCTCTTGAGAAGGCTCTACAAAAGAATGCTCTACAGAATCTAATTTACAAGCAAAGAACACTCGCAACATGAAACGATGTAAAGTGTCCAGTGGTGCCTGAAGGAGTTATTTGAATACTGAAGTGTTTCCTCAGATACTGAGCCTTCTTTCTTGAGAGGTTCTAGGTGTCCTGGGCAGCATGTCAGAGAGACCCCTCTCTGCCAATAACGTTTTATTACGAAGTCAAGAGGGAAGCAGGGATAGAATACTGGTTCAGCACCAAGTAACTGACCAGCGTGAGTATCCTCAAAGAGTTTCAGCTAGGAGCATGTCTAATTTGCCAATCTATAGGCACGAGCACAGGAACTGATTGACGATTGCTGTAGCAAACATCGGTCAGTTCCTGTTGCTGATTGTCCATGTTGTATTCCTGTGCAGCCAACACCTCCGTGACAACAGAAGTGCAACAGATCCTGACAGTATCCACATATCCACAACCTCTGCTGAAGAAGCACCTCCCTCTTTGCCAAGCCTTGTCTCTGAAGGTAGATTTTGAGGAAAATCTCAGGAAAGAGGGGTCTAGGGAATTAAGGACCTCAAATACAACCTGCTGATACTCTTGGGCTACCAGTGTCTATGGCAGGGAGCCTCCAAGAGATTGGCACTGGTATTCCCCTGACCAGAGGAATGAAGTGTGGAAGAGMTGTGGCACTGGGACCGTGTTCCAAGCAGAACCTCACAAAGCTATTTGCATGCTATGCTCTTAAACAGACTCACAGGGTTCCAAAGAAGCAAACCAAGGGAAAGAAAATGTTCCATCTCATCTAGGAGYCTGAGCAGAAATGACAGTGTGCAATGGACATGAGAGGGAACAAAGTAAAACCTCCAGATACAATCAGGCAACATATTAGGCAAGTCTCAAATGCATTTGCTGTCTGCCCACCTAATACCAATTTAATTCACTGTTCAATTAAAAGTTCCTTGATTGATTGCTTACACTTACCCAATATGGCTAGTTCCAGGGCTGTGTGTAAATAATTAATGAAGCAGGAGTTGAATACAAAGAGTAATCTGTTTATCAAAATGCATTACCTCAACAAAACCATAACAACAATCCTTCCTTTCTGACTACTTCATGGCAAACAGGTCTGCAGTACCATCGGTTCTTGGAATTTATGACTTCCACCACCTAACAGCTGTTCCTCGCTTGTTTGTGCTTTTTGAGCTATGTATAAATCTGAGAAGACCCATATCTTTATGAAAAAAAATTAAGAATTATCTGGAAATAATATTAATATTAGAGATGGTACAAAGATCTTCAGAGCATAAGGACTGGGAATCAGGCAACCTGGATCTTCTGGTAAACTAGGCTCCTTCAAACACAGTCAAATGCATTCAGGAATTAATGAGGCTCATCCTTGAAGTAAAGCTTAGAAAAGAACCACAAAAATGGCTTGGAGCCTGGGCAAAGCACCTTGCAAGGATAACAAGTCACCATAATGAGTTAAGATGCACTACCTAATGCACATAGCCTAAAGCTCAGATTTCTTTGTAGATGATGCCCATTCAGATTTAAATAGCTGTGGCATAATTTTAGAAATATTAAAGGCTTTGCCAAAGCTGTTGTTTCCTGAATTAGCATCATCACCAAGTTTTAATGCAGTTTGTTTAATTCATATCATAATTCATATCAATTGTTACCAATTCTTACTCTTTCTCCCTGTGTAAACCTTCTGGACCAAATTAATTAATCTCATTTACCAATTAAAGAATACCAAAGACGGTGCAAYCATGGCACACAACTACCTTCCCTAAAAGCAAAAAATACTGAAAGGTTCTTCAATATAGTGAAAAGAAAGGTAAACAGAAGTAACATCCAAAAGTTTCATTCATTAAATTCACATTTTACAAGGGACTGGTTTAAACAAGGGTTTGCTTATCACTAGAAAGGAGGGTGAATTCTCCATTTTGTGAATTTATCACATCTAGACCAGACATCTACTAAAACATTTCCAAGGGTCAAACAAATCACAGAAACAAAGAAGTGGAGGACAGCAGAGACATGGGGCTCCTGARTGCAGTAGTGCCCTGCTGAGGGAAGGATGTCACAGAAGCCTCTCCATAACATTTCTGGGCTGCACATCAGAACAACCAAATTCAAGTGGTATCTAACAAGAAGTCAGACTGGATGACACAGTGGTTTTATTATGGTCTTTTAATCTATGAAAGTAACTCTTTCACCCCCATTTTCAGCACAACAGAAATGGCAGAACACACGAAGTCTGAACCACATTCGCAGCCTGYATAATTATGTTCTGTCATTACTTTAACAATGAAAACAAAGACTATAAATTAATCCACAGGGTGAAAAAACACTGTTTCCAATTAGATAAAAAGTCATTTATAGAGGTGTCAGGAATTTGGATTTTAAAAGTTTAAGTTGCAGTACAAGACTCCACCACATTGCATTATATTTTATGACCACAACAGAATAATTCTATTATTGTCAGATGTTTTGTGCAGTATAATAGTGTTAGAGCAGTGTTAGAACAATACTAAACAAATAGCAGGCACCCTTTAAAGGGATTTCAAATGTTTTCCTCATCTACAAATTYGAAACAAAAATCAAAATTCATTTTATCTCACATTAATTGTATTATCACTAACTAGCAAAATTTGGGTTTTGTAAGGTCCCAAACTCCAAGTTTTTCAAACAAAATGCAAAGAAAACCAGTTTCAACTATTTTTAGCTTGAGAATATGTATGTACTGATTGAAGTATAAAACTTGACATTTTTCTCTATCATGAAAGCTAAACATTCAACTGAATATTTTTTTTAAGTTATAATTTATATAGCCAAGTAGCCTCCTGCTATGTTCAAAGATACTGTGGAAAACACAAAGCTGACACTCTAAAGCTGTGCTGAAGAGTTTAAAGGAATAACAGGAAAGTTTTCAGAAGTTTAAAAGCTGACTAACAAAAAACTACTGTTTGAAAGTTTTTTCACTATCCATTGTTGCCATAACGTTAGGATTTTTATTACTGAAGAAAAAAATCCCCTAGTGTAAGCTGTAAAATATACAGCTGTAAAACACATCTGTATTTTACATATAGACATGTGTGTATATTTTTCAAAATACGTTTCAAAGTAATTGTTTTGCAGAGTGGTAAAGTACAAAAAACACTGAGAGGGAAATTAAGGACCTAAAACGTTCCTTTAATTTCAAATCCCAGAATTGTCTTTAGTTCCTTTTTTGAAACTGTTACATCAACTGTGTACCATTTAGAAGCAAGGGCATTTACAAAAAAGCCAAGATGGACCCAAATTTTATATGCTAATTCTTTTATCTCTTGTTGGCTATTTCAAAGTGTTTTTCAAATACAGGATGACACACTAATTGCTTAAGCTGAAAATTGCTTCCTCAGTTCATAATTTTCCATTAGTAACTCTAAAAGAATTAACTTCCTTGTCTTACCATGGCAGCCCTAAGTAATTTTAACCCCTCTGGTACCATTAGCAAGCGCTGTATTTTCTTCTGGCCAAGAAAGGGTTCCCTACTCTTCTCTGATTCATCAGGCTAAATTAAACAGGTCGAAGCTGGACAAGCTTTTCAAACCCCCTATGACTATTGGAATAACACTTTTTCTCCTGCCAGACACATGCCCCATTATCACAAGTGCCTTCTAATTTTTAATCCAATCACGATGCTCACCYGAAATATTGCACTAATCTCTCAAGTGGTATCCACTGCTCAACTTCTCCGTTTTTAAGCACAGTGGAACTGTATTTTAACCTGTGAATGTGTACACGTCTTGCTGTTAAATGATATGCACAATATTCTGTTGCACAAAATTCTTTCATAGTGGAGACTGCGAGGGCAGGGCTGCATTCCCAAGGTAGGGAGCAACGAGTTATGGAGGTTCTATCACACTGAGAGCTGCCCTGCCCTTCCCTCCAGCTCCCAGACCATGCTTAGCCATCCAGTACAGCCACCCCTAGCAGGCAACAGCAGCACTGCAAGGACTAAGGGGCGTTGCCTGCCTCAGACTTGCTGAAAGCCAGCCTGTGCCACCAGACGCCGGATTTAACTGAGGTGCAGTTTCTAAACTGGCCAAGTAAAGTTAAAATTCTTTTTACTAGAACAGGTTAGGTAATTTCCTTGGACAAAGTTAAAAAAAATAAACCACTGAACATGAAGCTGGCTAAAATACATCACAACCTACATTTTCCAGACCTTATCAGGAAAGGTCATTTGGTTTGAGTGACTTAAGCTGTAAATGAAAGCATCTACATGAGAGTGTGAGTCCACCTGCAAACTGCAAGCACAACAGATGTGGGTTTGGGGTTGATTAACTTGACTTGTGCGATGGCTGTCTATGTTCTGTAGTGAAACCCGGGGGGGTGACCTCTCTCCTCCCTTTACAGTACAAAATCAGTGTTGGCCTGGAGCTGTCCCTAAGCTGAAAAAACTTAAACATCTGGCATTTTTAAAAAGCCTGATGTTATCAAATAGTCGAGTGAATAAACTCCACGACATTTGTGGAAATGTGAACCTTCTAATTAAACATTGAATAATGTTATTGTAAATCCAATTGAGAATTAAGTTATTGCATCTGAAATGTGACTGTGGGATTTGCAAATCCTAAACTCAAGCAAGCTTGTGTATCAGGAATATCAACTACTTACAATGAACTAGGACAAAAAAAAATTGTTGCTTGTGAACAAAAAGGTTACTACAGTTCAAAAATTATACGCTCTAGTAAATATTTGGTTGCCAAAAAAAGGAAAAAGTTTTAAAAAATAATCAGCTATTCAAGGACTATTTGTTTGAATGACTGAGTGAATTTACCCTAGTTTTATTCATCCCAGAGTGGGTCTGGAAACAATTCAAACTTGTTAGGTTGGTTCTTCTTCCAGCTCAGCATCTTCACAGTTGCATGACTGACAGGTAATTTTACTGTAACAGTTAAAGCCTCACAGACTCCTGATAAGGATCTCTAGGATCAACTTTTTTATTGCCAGAAAACTGTAATCAACTCTTATTTCACACCACTCTGGATGAAAAATGAGACTAGTAAAGTCTAAAATTTGTATCAAGAGTACAACCCTGCCTTTTGTTAAAATACTGCCTTCCAGGGAACTCCAATCGTATCAAAAAAAGGCATCACGTGTTTGCATCTCAAACAAGCATTCACTTCGAAAAAAATGCCATTCTCAATTGTATTTAAAACATTGCAATGTACTTTCAAACTGCATGAGCAGCTTTTCAGTGTCCATAGAAATATTTAGTTTGCATCTTTTCACCATTTTAATAATAACTGAAGCCAGAGAAATTTCATACTCATATCAAAAGCAAAACTAGAGCAAGCCAAAAATCATCTAAGCAGTATGTTATATCTCTGATTGCACCGCAGGACTCTCTTGAACATGCCTGTACTCCTTTTATGAACACTCTCCCTGATGTGAGCCGTGACATGCATGCTGAGTTTTGGCAATAATATGCAATTTTTTGCCCAGTTCTGTATTCCTTTGTAAAAGACTGGAAAGGGAGTAGCAGAAAATGCCCTAATTCAGCAAAGTGGCTGAGATTGGGGAACAGACCTCATTTGTGACTTACAGAAAAAATACAAGAGCTGTTAGAGAAAAATGTGTGAGGGTGTCCCCTTTACATAGCAAATCCAGTTCATTCTGGAAAATACTAAAAAGAGGGGGAAATAGATGCTACCTCAGCTTGTAAGAAAGCAAGCTTGATGAGCTCTCTGAATGTTCATCTTCAAAGCATTCTTCCCTTCCTTCATATGTAAACTGGTTATACGGCAAATACAGAGGTGTAGACTTAGCTGATGGAGACTGTGAGGCCTCTGTCTGTGATGTAGAAGGACCTGGTTGCTGATTTTCATGCATTTTCACATCGCTGTGGTCTGTCACTTTGGATAAGATCCTATCAATGGTTTTGTAGTAAGGCCAGTCAGGTGCCACAGTTTCACTGTCAGTCATGCATTTTAATTTCCTGTAAGAAAAGGCACACAACATTAAAGCTTGTTTTCCTATAAAAAGCACTTTTCATATAGATCTATCTCAAAACATTTGTTCTGGTCACATTTAGGAGTCGAACTGAATGCTTTTAATGAGAATAAAATTAGACACTTTTCTTCTTTAACCTCCAGTGAAGCCTTTCGGGTTCTTTTCCTAGGTTTGACCTGTGATTAAAAGTTGCATGTAAACCCCAAATGAAATTCAATACAAATAAAGAACATTACAACTTCTAATGGAAATAGGACTATGTTGGTGGCTGAATAATTTTCTTGCCCTCACAGAATATCCAACTAACCAATCTGACAGCAGTCCCTGACAATTGGAGTAGGCAACACACCACAGCCTTTACTAAACTGGTGGCAGCCCTGTCCTTCCATGCTTTGAAGAATGAATATTTATTTTCTATAATGAATACAAGTGACTATAAATATAATTCATATCCTTTTCCTAATATTGCCTAAAAGCTCTGAATTGCCTTGGTAAACATCCTTGTAACAACCATGAGATACAGATGTCTGTTCATTTGTTACAGAATAAAGATCAGTGTAGGCAGAAGTAGAGAATTTCATTAATTTAAAAAAAAAAAAGACCAACTAAAACAGTTAATAATGCATTAGAAACAGCATGCACAAAAACATTACAGTAGACTATCAACCATGACCTTGTCCTTCACGTGTATCTTGAGATCCATTATTCAATGCTCGCATGAAGTTCACTGCTATCCAAGTTGGTACCATTGCTATTTTATTTGCTTTTACTGAGAAATAGAAAACTTGAAGTATACAGATGAATTATACATCTCAAAGAAGCTCCA
Organism: Amblyornis subalaris; assembly: GCA_018881555.1. Classification (NCBI taxonomy): domain Eukaryota; kingdom Metazoa; phylum Chordata; class Aves; order Passeriformes; family Ptilonorhynchidae; genus Amblyornis; species Amblyornis subalaris. The sequence goes on along the minus strand of JACAXG010000056.1, from coordinate 4,233,702 downwards.
GAGCCCAACTAGAGTCCCAAACTTTCTTTTCATTTGCCTTTCCCAGTTCAGATCTTGTTACTCTAAATCAAAATGCAAGAAGAGAACACAACAGGAAAGGCAAGACCAATGACAAATGCCCCATTTTCATAAACCAGATTTCATTCAAATTAACAAAAAAGCTGAACCCAATCTGATTCTCACAGCTAGAGGTTTGCATTTGCAGAAAAAAAAAGGGGGGGGATAAAACCTATTCCTGGACACCCGGCCTACCCCCTTTTCTTGAAGGTTTTCCCTTCTCAGAATCCATCCTGCCCACACTAGTCCTGCAAGGGATAGAATTAAAGAACGTGTAAACGTGATAAAAATGGTGCCAAACTTAAAAGTGAGAACTTCAAGTTCTTCCTTTTAAACCACTCTCAGCCTAGAGTAAGGGGAAATCCACCAGTGAGAAAAGAAGGCAGTAAGATTTGGTTAGATTTTAAAGCCATTTAAGGATTCTTTTTTCCTTGTCCTTGCAAGGTCTGATGAGCTTTTCCAGCTATTTAGAAATGCACATCATAGTCCTGCCTAGCAAAGCCTCACAGCCATCCATACTTTTATGTCCTCTATGCATTCAAAATTTTAATTTCATACATATTTCACAACCTACTGCTGCGATTTCATAGTCAGAGAATATCGAGCACAGCCTACAAATAAATGCATATCCATCCAGCACAGATAGAAAATAGCTAAACACAGCCCTGACAACAACTATCAATTAATATTGATTATTTTTAGTTCAATTGTTTAGGCTATTTGCACGAAAAATATATCAATTATGCCACTATAAGCTAGTAGCCAAGTCTCCATGCCACATTTGTTTGCCTGTGTTGAAACCCCCAATGCGTTCAAGCTGTAGGGTTTAAAACTTAATTGCAATTATGCAGTGCATTCACTGTGGTCAGTCAGCCTCACGGGTGAGGTGGCAAAAGCCAAGTGTGACATCTGACATCTCAGCCAGGCCACTGCCAAGTCCAGCAGCTGCATTAAGACTTCATGGGACATGGTTTGAACTTTCAGGACTGCAAAACATTGTGCCAAAAAGGACAGGAAAGGCTCTGAGCTGATATTTTGCTGACTGCTCTGGGGACAGGCTTGTATTTAGCCTAATGTCAGCCAGGACCCCCAAGTGCTCATCAGCAGAGCTGCAGCCCAACCAGTCTGTCCCCAGCCAGCACGAGTGCAGGGCATTCAGCAATCTYGGGGGAGGACTTTGCATCTGTCCTTGTTGAATTTGATGGGGTCCCTGCCAGCCCAGTCCTCAAGCCTGTCTAGGTCCCCCCGAGTGGCAGTCCCGCCCTCACGAGTGCAGGGTCCCCAGGGACCTCCCTCAATCTTCACAGACTTTCAGAGATGATTCCTGACTCAGTCCTTTTCTACTGGTGGTATTTCTGATAACCCTGCTCCTGGCACACCCCGCTGAGACATCTGGGTAGTGAAGGCTGAAATAAAGATACTGAGTACGCTCAACTTTATTACTTTCATCTGCTTTCACTAAATCACCCACCCCAGTGGTGATTTTTGGGGCAACCTCGGTATAAATACAGGCTGGGGGATGAAGACATTAAGAGCAGTCCTACAGGGCAGGACTTGGGGGTGCTGGTGGATGAGAGGCTGGACATGGCCTGGCAACGTGCTTGTAGCCCACAAAGCCAACCAGTATCCTGGGATGCAGCAAAAGCACTGTGGGCAGCAGGTTGAGGGAGGGATTCTGCCCCTCTGCTCTCCTGAGACCCCACCTGGAGGGCTACAAAAATACTCAGGGGGCTGGAGCACCTGAGCCATGGAGCCAGGCTGAGAGAGCCTGGAGAAGGGAAGGCTCCAAGGAGACCTTCTTGTGGCCCTTCAGTACTTAAAGAGGGCCTACAAGAAAGATGGGGACAGACATTTAGCAAGGCCTGTTGTGATGAGATAAAGGGTAACGGCTTTAAACTCTAAAAGGGTAGATTTAGACTAGATATAAGGAAGAAATTTTTAATAAGCATGGTGAACCACAGAAGCAGGTTGTCCAGGGAAGCTGTGGATGCCCCATCCCTGACAGTGTTCAAGGCCAGGTTGGACAAGGCTTGGAGCAACCTGGTCTAGTGGAAGGAGTCCCTGCCCATGGGAGGGTGTTGGAACGAGATGGTCTTAAAGATCCCTTCCAACCCAAACCATTCTATGATTCTATGGATAGTTTTCAGGAGTAGGTATTTCGCCTCAGTAGGTCAGTACCTTTTTTTTTTATTCAAGCTCAGCTGTGTCCCCAGACTCAATTTTTTTAACAAAACTACGACAATTTTGGAAGAAGAACTGTTGTTTATTGTCTGCTCACAGAGCATAGAGTTGTAGCTATATAAAACCAGGTATTTCTCTGGCTCTCAATGCATTCAATGGATACTAATTCTTCTACTTCTGACTCCTTACTGTAGCTCTGAGCTAAATAAAAGGGATCACTACCAGGAGGTAGACAGGAGAACTGTGTTAGCTTAAAAGCAGCACCAGCAGCAATCATCCACCTGTATGGAGTCTGACTCAAACACACAGCAAAAAAGGATGAAACGGATGAAGAGATGAGAAGATAAGGGGAAAGGGAGAGTCAGTCCTTTGGAAAAGAAGTAGAAACACTATAGGTGGAGGTAAATAAGGAGAACATTCACTGGAATACTGATGATTTAGATTTTTTGGTAAAAACAAAACAAACAGCCACCTTTGTAATATTAATATCAAGTTGCAGGATTTACTGACTTTTCAATATTTTTTCTACAATTGCCAGAAGTCCAGAAAACCTAGTGAGACAGCTGACAGCTTCTGCCTGCATTGAGGTAAACGTAACCCTGGCAATCCAAAGTCTAAAGCAGAGATTAATTTACTGCCGCCAGTCATTAGCATCACTCATCACAGCAATCTTAGTTGCTTCCAAAAGATAAAGCTGGGGTTTTGTTTGTTTTAATGAAACATGAGGATGTTAAAAGAAACAGGACAACATGAAGGCTGGAATGCAATAGTCCAGAAATGAGAGAGCAAGATGAGCCAAACATTAAAACTTTGAAATTGGGCAAATCACTGCCTGAGTGAGGAAGCCAGGCAGAAAAAATTAGGTAAGAAACAGAGGTAAGCAAGAAAGTCAGCAGAGCTTGCAAAATAAATTCACACTGAGTTTATCTAGACCTGTTGCTGTTTCATGGGGCTCTATTAAAATCCAGCTGAGAGTAGAGGCAACTGAGGACTCTCTCCAAAAACTCAGAGATCAAAGTCAGATTTCCAGTGGACAAATACCCAAAGCATGCCAACCCAGTTAATTTGAAAGGTGGCTGCTTGTCTTATTCCAGAGAAGTGAATACATTAATGGACTTTGAGATCCCACTGCCAAAATGCTCCACTGAATTGACTGAGATAAGTGTTGAGTCATTTGTGCTGCCATTGACCTTTCTTCAGACTTTATTCACTGCGTTAATCCACCTCCTAAAATAAAACCATAGAGCCTTTTTTTAAAATCATCATTATTTAGTCAGCAAAAAGCAAGCAATCTATAGCTTGCTTCATTTTTTAGGTTTTGCTCAAAGCAGTATTGCTTTTTTATTATTATTGCAGCATTTGATATTACTACTTGCCTTAAGGAATGGATACAAGATCCATCTCCTGGGGTTTCTAGGAAAAGCTTTCAAAATAAATAATAAATAGCAACTGTTTATGAACCAATCAATGGTGAGGAAAAGGAAGATGTGTGAAAGTACAATACTAAGTTGTGCCTCTGCTATAAATTATTGAAATTAAAGAGAAAGATGGTAAAATATTCAAATTTGACTTTTTGCAGTAATTTGGTTGCACTTATATTTTATCATTTGCTGTAACAGAGGTCAAATATTCCAGTTGCATAATGTCATAGTATAGCAATGGATTACACAAGCAAAAATGTTTAATTGCTATCATGTACACATGAAAATAAAAAATTAGACTACTCCTTCATTCAAATCATGAGACTGATTCAAATTTACCAATCATTAACATTAATTGACTGCAATTCAAATCAAAGAGCAACAGCTGCATCCTGTTTTCTAGGCTTTGGGGAGGGTGATGTTTTTGAAAATAATAAATTTGCATTCACACAGTTCTTATTTTTAAACATCAGAAGGAATCAGTCAAAACTGTGGACCACTGTGCAAGCTGTGCAAACCCTGCTTCTTTTTTATAAGCCAGTGTGTATTGTGTCAGTGGCAATATTATAACAGCAGATCCAGAGCACTGTTCCACAGCAAGATCAGCACATTAACAGTGACAGGACAGTGCTTTCTTTTAGAAGGACTAATTACAGGTTCACATGAGCTGATAGCCCCAAGTAGGGTACGTAACACAAAGAACTGGGCACATACTCTAAGTGATGCTAAACCTCAAGAGCTGGCACGCTAATCTCAGCAAAACTTTTGATGACCAGCACATCAGAAAGCTTAGTTTTGAATTCCAGGAAGCTTGACTCAGCCCTTCCTTCATCCAAGATGGATAAATGGGGAGGTTCATGCAGCTCACCGCACAGGTGTCTTTGAAGTGGAACATTAAAAACCTGGTGCCTGATCCATCCACAGCAGATATTTCAGATTTTACAGCAATGCCTAAAAGCAAAGCTTTACTCAAATGCACCTGCAAAAAGAATTTTCCTTCCACCTATGGTGCTGTGCAGAATTTTCCACCCAGTCCATTTCCATGGTGGATGAAATGGTCCCTTAATATACTGAGACTCCAGCAAGAATTACTTGAGGTCACGGTATATTTTTCCCTGATTAGTTTCCTCCAAATGCACTTGGACTACAGTAATGCAAAGGAATACAGGAACCACTGCCAGATCAGTCCATCGTCTCGCTGCCTCTCTTCTGACAAAGGTCAGTGCTAAATACTTCAAGACTGATTTTGACAGACAGCTTTTGAGGGCACATTCACCCATAAAAACACATGATTATTTTTCCATCATCAGTTAGCAATATCCTGAAACCCACTGTCTTTTATAACTCTGCCTAACTGGAAGACAAACAACATCTGTATTTTTATTTAATAAATCTAATCGTTAGTAACAATAATAATAATACTAAAACAACCTGCTGCTCTCTTGGTGTCAATGATTTTCAGCGGCAATGAGTTCCACATGCTTATTATGCAGTGCAATACAAATTTATATGACTTTAACTAGTTTTACATTTCTTGCCTTGCAATTCTAATAAATAACTTCGTGTATTATGGCAAAAAAAAAAATCTGCTTTACATTCTGAAAAATAGTAGTGCATATTTTTATGCATCTTTACAACTCTTTTAGCATTCACAAACTTTTCTACTTCTCTTAATAAAGTTTTCCACATCTCAGCCTAACTGTTCTCTAAACATCTTCTCATTCTCTTGTCACCTCGTTGAAATATAGGGCAGGCAGAAATAAACACAAGAATTCAAGGAGGAAATAATGAGATAAAATAGATTTCTACATGGCATTTTAACACCTGAATAATGTTTTCATCTCAGATGTGGAGGAATGGGATATGCACATTGTGATAGATGCTCACATGCACTGAACTACACCTGAACTAACTTCATGTGGCAGCACAAGATCCCACACAGGATCCAAACACATCCAGAACCAGGGTGAATACCTGGGCTGGGAGCCCCTTCTGAGCCCCCTGCCACCGGACACACACAAGTAATTACTGGCCAAGAAACACTCCTTCCCTACTTATGCATATGTTTGTCTGACTTTGACACCTTCTGCACATAACGAGTGGCTTTCACTGAGCAGAATAAATAAAACAATATTTTCTGAACTGCCTCTTAGAATGCCATGTGATCCTCAAACTGGAGAGCACCATTATAAACAYGTTCACTGCTTTCTATTTCAGATCCTTATATGTTTCAGATCATTAGTATCTGTTTCAACAGATGTCCCAGGATAAGACATGCCAGTGATAGCACTTTTAAAACGGAACTTGGTTAAAAAGACTAGTAGAAATATTCAAGGACTGCTTTTCCTTTTATAGAAAAAATACACATATATGTATTCATGCATATATGTATGTGCAGTAATTTGTAGGACAGAGGTTTTATGCCCCTTTAATGAAATTGTGGCACACAGATAAATAATATGATCTGATTAAATATTTTAATGCAGTTCGTTTCTCACTGTTGAAGGAACACTAGAGACCATTCCACCTTTGCAGCACTGTTCAGAGTTGCCTAAAGAAGTAGAGGATCCTGAAATGGGGCAAGAAATGAGCACTCAGGTGCAGAACATCCCCCCTTACTCCTGCTACAGATGCTACATTCTCCCATGTCACACTCACTAACCCGACGTAATCATTACAAAGTATTATCCCAAAATAGAGCATTTTCCTACTCTCAGGACCTTCCTTTCCAGTTTGTGCCACAATGCAGCGATGATGCCCAGAAATGCAGTGATGTAAAGCATCTTCCTCAAGTATCCTGCAGACACCCAAATGTGGATTGAAACTCAGCTGCCTCACAGCAAAGCCAGCAGTCGGTGGCCACTCACGTCATTTACAGTTTCATCACAATGTTCCCTATCTTCACACACCACCAAAAAGTACCCAGGAAACTAGAAATCATGAGTAATAGCTTCTGCTTGTCCCTGTTCTCTGTACCACCTCACCTTGACAGCAACGCACACAGGCGTGTGAACAAACAATAAGAAGATACACTTCATATTCCAGAGCACAAAATGAAACAGCTCTGTGACAGCGCCAGGCAGTTTTTAACTCTCCTAAATTAGAATCTCAATCAATAAGCAGGGAGCTGCAATGCACTACAAAATAGAAAAGCAGAGTGACAACATGCAACAGAAGCAATCTTAGAAGTTCACAGAAATAGAAGGATATTTCTTAAAAGTGCAGTTTCTCACACACACACAGTGCATGTATGTGAGTGATTTTATTTCTTCCCTTCCCCCAACGTAACTTTAAAGTAAAAACATTAATTAGAAAAAAATGAGACTCTCTGATTGATGACAACACTGTAAATTTAGAACAAAGGCTGACAGAAATAACCTATTCCACTTGGCAATTACGGCACTTAACTATCGTGCAGTGTTGCTGCCACAGACACCTGTAAAATCTCAGTGCCGCGAGATGCATTTCCCAGCAGGGAGGACTGCAGATTYAGCAGACTAAGCAAAAGCCTGGTAGCCAGCAACTCCCGACTTCTAAATCTGCATCYGAGTGTGAATTGCTGGGTGATGCCGGACAAAAATTTATCTTACTTCCAGCTCTCTCATCTACACTCTGGGTGAAGAAAACTGTAAAGATTACAGCAGGGTTAGTAAAACATTTTGGAGACGTTAACATTTGCTACAAAACATCAGGTTTAATATTACGGCAAATGATGTTAAACATTATGCTTGTGGATCATAGAAATGTAGAAGGACATTCGAAGTTAAGGGTTTTACAGGATTTTCCCTAGTTTTCTATTTGATGAGCAGTCTCTGCATTAAATAGAGTAAGGGTGCCTTACAGAAAAGCGAGCAGTTTTAACATGGTTGCCTGCTGTAATAACCTTTTTTATTATTAATATGAGCTTTGAGGAGAGATTAAATAAAAGAGTCACATATTTGATTTTCTTGCATTACAAGCACATAGCTCAAATCACCACTCAGGATTTCCAGTATGAGGCAGTTTGTGCTTCACAGAGATAAGAATTTAAAAAAAAAAAAGAAAGGAAATATTTCTGTTAAGTTCTAATTATTTTTCTCTCCACAAACAACAAATGCACAAATGCCTCACATTTTCTGAAGCCAACTTCCCCTCCTGACTGCTTGCCTGTTCTTTATCATCCCCTTGTAGACACCTCCGCCCTCCCCCCGACTCCTTTGGAGCAGTATTGACGGTGCACATTGATTCTCTCTGCAGATATAATAGTYCTTTCACTGCTGCTGCTTATAATTATAGCAATGTGTGTCACTCASTAATAAGACATTCAATTATTCTTGGCCCCGTGAAGTGTAACCCTTCAACTCACGAGACCAAAATCTAGGAACATCAGCCCCCCCAAACATTATTCTGTTCTAGTTTTCTTTTTTTTTTTAACTTTGCCTTGCAATTCCGATCCTCAGTGGCCACTTGAAGCTGCAGGAGTTTCACTGCAAGGAACTGGCTGCCAAGCTAACACAATCAGTCCCCTCAGCAAAGAGCAAAAAAAATAAATCTCTTTTCCCCACTAAACACATTTCCATCCCTCTGCATCATAATAACACCAGCTAATTTTAAAGAAACAAAGTTGTCCCAGAGTTTGACATAAAATGGGGGGAAAAAATTAACAATGACGTAACAGCACTGGCAAGAGAGAATTTTAAAAGCGATATGAACAATCTTTAATCTTTTATCGACAGATTTCCTCTAGGAGACTTCTTTCTGAAAGGCAAAAATCACTGCGCCGTCCCTGCTAAAATCTCTTAAAATAAAAAGAATTAACTGAAGCTTACCTGTACTGGAATGTCATATTTGTAATTTTTATCTTTATTTCCTCTCCGTGGCGAATTTCTCCAGTCATTTCAAAGAGTTTGTTAGCCATTTTCTCATAAACTTTGGCATTCCTTTTAGTTTGTTTCAGCTCATCAAAAAATTCTTCCCAAACCAGCATTAAACCTCTCATTTCTGCATCAGTCCAGTTTCTGGCCCTCCTGTGTTTCTCAGTCTGAGAAGAGACAATGTAACTGGGAATTTCTGCTGCAGCCATTGCAGACTGACCTAAAAGGGTTTTAAAAGAGGACACTTAATATAGATTGAGTTTTTAGTTTAGGTTTTTTGTAGTGCAAGACATGCATATGTGGATAAAGAATTTGAATGACAACAGAACATATGAAACCTTTTTGCAACAGCTTGAAGCTTGAGTGCACAAAATGGGGCCTACATCTGACAGGCAGGAATTTAGTTAAAAGCTTTTAAACAGAGAAACGTCATTTTGATGTCACGTTTCCATAGCAACAGAGCAACTGCATAAGCTACAACAACAAAAACCTTTTAACTGAAAGCCAAAGAATCAGGACAAAGTTGACAGGCCATCAATATTAAAGCTTTTAAACACTTTAGGTTTAACAAAAAAAAGATCTATGCAGCCTTTGAGAAGCTACTTTTAAGTTTCTACTTCTTTTTTAGCTTTCCCTTACCTTTTAGGCAGACAATCTGCTAGCAGGGGGTCATGGTCGCCTGAACGAGCTTTTAAGTTGTGCCTTGACAGACTCTCTAGGAGGTTGCAAGGACTGAGGCCATGTACACAAAAAAAAAAGCTTTTTTTTGCAAAGATATTCTGCAAAAAGAATCAGCCAGCTTTATGAAAACTATACATCTCTAAGCTAATAAATGTTTAAGCAGGCAGGCTCATTAAAAAGGAGCCTGCATCTGGGTTTTAGAACATGCAAAAAATAGTATTTAAGTTTATATAGAGAGAAATATATACAAAATTTCAATATAAAGCCACTTTTTTTCCCCGAGATGTTTTGCTGCTGATAAGCACACACTGCAGTCCTGTCAGTATGAATTTGCCTTTGTAGGTATGTATTACTGTATGTGTATTTTGTATTCCTAGTAATTTAGATGCTATTTATGCAGCCTGTGTTCTGCCTTAGGACTGCAGCAGAAGCATTTCACCTGCTTTATGGGCAACCTAAAAGGATTATTCAATGAGTTAAAAAAAGGCTGCGAGATGCTTAGAACTGTGAATAAATTGCTTTGCTGTAAAACAAGCATTTTGTGCTGGTTTTTATATAGGGCTAAATTCTGCCAGCAGTTATATCAGAGAAGTAGGGCTTATTCATTGTATTAAACACTGCAATACAAGCAGTGGGCCAAATCCTGCCCCACTTACACTCCTGCAATCTGACAATAATCTTCCATAAAAGAGTGAGATGCAGGAACTGCATTAATTCCAGCAGTACCATCAGCTAAAGAGAAAGATGTTCATTTCCTACAGTCCCAACAGAATTGTGTTATGTAAAATATAAATAAATAATCTACGGACCTTTCTTATTATTATTTTTCTGTTTCAGTATATAACAGCAATAACGACCTCACTGCAGGGCATTTCCTGAAGATTAATGGCAGGCAGGGGTTAATGGCCTGAGGCTCACCCAGTCAGTCGTTAATCCCCAGGAAATGTTCTGTGCCTCAATCCTTAATGCTTAAGTATCCTATAAATTGTAAGTCTTCTCATAACCACATCCTTGATCTTAACAATAGTTTAAAAATGCACAGCTTGATTTGCATCCTGGAGATGGCAAAGAGAGCACATAATGTTCCTAAAAGGTACACTAGTGATATTTGTAGTACCATTGCCTTCCTTCTACTTTATTTATTCTACTGTATATTACCAAAGGCACAACAACATACCATAGAACAAGGTGGGGGGTGTGGGGGGGTGGAATTACATATACTGTACATAGGAACTTCCACTGATCCAACCCTGAACATGTCTGTGTCAGAAATATACCTGCTGAGTCACTGCCTTCCTAAGGAGGGGAAAAAAGAAAAAAAGAAATAAAGAAAAAATCCCCTAGCTTCCAAATAACTGCTTTTAACTACTAATATGACAGCCTAGCAACTATTACCTTTAAAAATGTGTAAATAGCAGCATATGTTGTGATGATGATCTTGCATGGTTTGTCTCTTGGGTGGCCAGCTGGGAGACGTCACATGATCAGGGGACAGATGGCGGTCTGAAGAGGATCAGCTGATGACACATTCATTTTATTAATTTATTGTTCTGTTTTGAAATTCCCATCACTTAACCTTGGGCTTCGGGCAGCTCTGTTAATAAAAGCATACCAACCTCAGCTGCCTGTGGTCACAGCCAGTGGCTGGGGATCACCAGGACAAGTTTAAGGAAGGAATGCAGTGTCCAGTGGGAAAATACCATCGCTCTGCGTCTGACTTGGGACCAACTCACTCTACTGCAAAGTCAGGCTTGCTTTTCAACCTTTAATCATCCATTAGAGGTTTGTTTTTCTCCTCCAGACTTTAAATCACCAACGTTGTGAAAATGCCGATTAGCACCACTGAAACCCATAGCATGATACACACAAATTGTCAAAACCCAAAGATACGTTTGGTCTCTGCTTTAAGGATATTTTTAATCCAGTTTCAACTACAACAACCAGGACAGGGTGAGTGAAAACCTTTCCAGCTGCACCAAGGTCTTTCTGTCATGGTCCACAACTATTCCTTCCCCTCTCCATCCACATGTGCCTGGCATATGTGTGGCTGTTCCTTATGCTCTGCTCAGGCCTCCAGACCCCAGGATCCTGCAGAAGGGGGGCGGTTGCTTCCCTGTGAAATTCACATCTCAACTTTTCTTTATGCTGTTTCCTATTAGCGTCCTTGACAGATTGATATAGTGGTATAGCACTATTTAACATCTGTTAAATAAAAGAAATGCTTTCTAATAATACCTCCCTTATTCCACTCCTCTCAGCACCTGAAGGGAATCTAAGTTTCAAGGACCCAGGTTCTCTCCCCTCCTCTCAGAAAGTCATTGATGTTAATTATGGAGACCCCACATGCCTCCCCTGCCTCGCCGAAGCACACGTGCCAAGCGCTTGATAAAGTGACTGTTTTCCTACACAGAGCTGAAAGCAAGAGAAGTTTTTTCTATCCCCAAATAATCCCTGCAGTCTTCACCAGAGCCAGGGGAGGGAAAACACACCTCTCCAGGCTGTGCTTTTCTCTGCTGATGTTCTGCAGATCTGTGCAGTCCCCAGGAGTCACTAAGCCCTTGTCCTGGTCCCTGAGTTGGGACAAATAGCTAGGAAAGGACCAGCAAACCTTTAAGGAAAGAGCAGCCCTGCGGCAGCAAGAGCAGTCCCTGCCCAGGATGTAGGCTCTGGGAGGAGAAGCTCTATTAGCACTTGGCTGCTTCTTGCCCCTCTCAAGTTAGAAGCCAGTCAAGATTTGTCATCTACTTCAAAAACTGGCTGGTCACCAAACCAAGAATAACCGCTGACATGAGAAGCTGCAACTCTGCCAGACCCAAGGCACTGATACCCCTCCTGCACTCCACTCTGATCCCTGATGGCAGAGTCCTCCAGCACCAGCCTCCTCCGGACCCAGGACCAACCTGGCACCAAGCACCCCACAAGCAACTGAAGCTCTAACTGTTCTCATCAATAAAATAAGGATGTTAAGATCTTGGAAATCACTGATATACCTAACAGAGCTACTGAGTACACCTTTCTATATGGCTTCCCTCTGTAGGAGAAAGTTGTTCTCCACTCTCCTGCTCACCCCAGTCCCTCCTCTGACGACAACTGCCGTGACAAGTCCAGAAGATATCCTTGTGAACACCTCACTGTACTGGAGTACCTCACTTGTGCCTTTCCTTTCAATGCACACCAGCTCAGAGGAACATGAATTTAATGATCCTCTTGCAAATCTGTTCTTCATATCATCTGTCTAAACACCCTACCTTTTTTGCAATCATTATATATCAGCTTGAATAATAGCTCTCACAGCTGTTCCACCTCTCATGGTGATCTCTAAAGATAACAAACCTCAAACAGGGTAGAAGGGTTTATAATTTGCAGATGTGGATCTAATGAAGTTCCCCAATAAATGCTGCTATCACAAAGTTCAGAGAACTCCATTAATCCTAATACATCTGTTGACTATACCTCAGGTGATCCGTGCTGACTGATTGTGTATACAGCCTTCAGCTTTGCAAGGGTGGGCTAACGCATGCCAAATAAAACTTCCTTTAGCCAAGTTTTAGGGAATGGTGTTTTCCCTTGTGCCTGCAGGGGAATAACGGCTCTGTAGTCACTCAAGCACCAGAGCCCAACCCACAAGCTGTGAGCCATTACATCCTGATTACAGAAGAGCATGTCCAATCCTGCTGATGGGGACTGTGGTAGAAGCAAGGCAGAAACTTCTTGGCAACTCAGAATTTATCCCATTAGGAGACAAGAAATTTCTGCAACTTCTAAAAGTACTTCTGTGTCTGAAATCCACATGGGAGGGGTCTACAGGGGTGCTGACACACAGGGCGCTGCCTATTTGGATCTCAGAAATGGAAGTGCATTAGCTTTGGTTCAGGAAAGTCTTGAGACCAACTGGCAGCAAACACCCTTGTAGGAAGCAACTTGGAGCAGTGACACCAGGAGGAGGAGACTCCTGCTGAAGGGGCATCATCCCTCAAAGACACAGGTCCAACTCTACAAGACTTGGTTATCTCAGTAGACCATTTTGTAATGTCTTGATTACATAAAACAAAGAGAAAAAAAAAATCTGCTTTCACCCTTTTGTGTTTGGGACAAGCTGTTGAAAGCAAGATCATCCAAAGCACAGGCTGGTCACTGTTCCTTGCAGTCCTCCAGTCTGGCCCACCAGGAGCGTAACACATGTGGGTAATAACAAATCTTGAAACTGGATAGTGACTGCAGCATCATTCTCTGGGAATTTCAGTGCAGACACACCTTGAGAACACTGCTTAAAAGTGTGTAACTGTGTGTGTGTGTGTGTGTGTCTAAAAACAAAGCATTTGGAGTTTGCATTGCAGTGGGATACTATGCTGTAAGTTCAAAAAAGCTGCACATGTTGGGAGGCTGTCTCCTGCCCCACATTTTGCCATCCACTGGCTAAAAAGCCCACTTTCTGAAGTCTTACTGAAAATTATGGGTTTAGTGTCTGATTGCTGCCTACATCAATTTGCAAAGGTGGTTAAATGCAATGCAGTTCCCCAGTACAGACAGACTGGGGAATGGGATGCTGGAGAGCAGCAAGTGTGGAGAAGGACCCAGGAGTCCTGGTCAATAACAAGTTGAATATGAGTCAGCAGTGCCCTGGCAGCCAGAAGGGACATCCGCGTCCTGGGGTGTATCCTTGTGGATCCCTTCCAACTCAAGATCCTCTATGATACTGTGATTCTCTGTGAAAGAAGAGAAACTCTTTAAGTACCCCACGGGAGAGGAAATATTCTTCCACTACTTCTGGAAAGCTTGGCTAGAGAAGATAGGTAGGGACAGATGATCAGGACGAGAAGCTGCCTTTTTTTCTCCTCCGTTAAACCAAGAGTGAGGCTGTTGTGCTCAGGAAAGTGATGGAAACAAGGAGCTCACCAAGAAGTAGGGAAGCGCCTTGCAGGCAGTGGAGCCTGGCTTAGGAACTCCAATAAGGTCCAGGCACCATTCAGTCTGCCAGGCTCCTTGGGTGATGGAGTCATGGGGGTTTGTAAAGGCTCAGAAGCGATAGAAAACCACGAGGCTGTGAACAGAGCCATCAGGTCGGTGCTGTAGGACTGCACACAAACACAGCTCGTGCTGTCCTAGTGCCTGTGAGGGGAGTTTAACAATACAGCAGCATTTGTAAAGGAAGCCCCAAGCTACCCAAACTGCAGGAGGTTCTATTACAAATACAGAATGAAAAAAAAATATTCAGGCTGAGGAAGTACAGTAGGTGCCTCAAGGTACACAAAAAAGGAGAGTCTCTTTCCTCAGAGGTTCTGCAACTTAATTGGGACTTGCCACCAGGGAAACAAACAGGACAGACCAGAAGGGACAAGTGACAGCAACACATTACTGAGCAAAGGACATTGCATGGTTGAATAGCTTTTATGTACTTCTAAAATAAATAACACCTGCAAAGAAGTCTGACAACAGAAGTGGGTGCTCTGGAGGAGGCTGAGTGAAGGGAAGGCTGAGTGGGGCAGAGAAGATTTTGATATGACAACACCTAAAACAAAAACAAAAATAAAAATAAAGGTTTCCACACAAAAACCCTGGCACAGGGCTGTGTGAGTGACAGGTCTCCCTGATGGTGGAGCAGGGCACTGGGCAGCCCGGGAGGATTGTATTCTGGGGAAGAGGCAGGTGAGCTGGAGGAAACTGCAGAGGTTTTTTATTTCATTTTGCAAAAAAACATCCTGCTTGAATTTCACTGTATTCAGAACATTTCCCAAAAGCATTTTGATCTTGCTGAACTGGCAGATTCCGACCAAAAATATCTCCTTTGCCTATTTTAGTAGTAACCATGGAAGCCAGCTTTGCACCGACATTCAGTTGGAGAGAGGATGGCGAGAGACAGCGAGGTGAATGCAGACAAGCTGGGAAATGAGGCTTCAGCAGTTTTTGTGGTCAGATCAGGAAGCATTAGCAGACAAGGGGGAGAACTGGAATTACGTGAGGCTTTAGAAGAAGGAGCTCATGGACTGCAGGGAAGCCAAAGAATTCACTGTTCAGAGAAACCAGGTATAAACTGGCACGTTGACAGTAATATAGTAATTAGATTAAAAATTACAGTACTAAGATTTTTTTTTTTTTAAGTTACTTTGTATTTTTTTAACTTTAGCAGAAACACAGACACTCATGCCACACACCCTAGTTTAGCATATTGGAGAGGGGAAAAAAAAATCCCTTATGTCCAGAAGGTACAAATAATCACTGCCCAAACGTCTGGCACTTACAATATTATGCAGGCAGGATGCCAAACTAGATGGACTTTCAGTCACACATGTTCTTAGATTTTCAGGCATACAGGGAGAGACAGGCCATATTCTTAAAAATTTAGTTATATAGTATTGAAAGCAAAACACACCAGTTCTACATGTGTCATACTCCCAGATCAATTTATAGCAGAGAATTTCCTAGATTTCCTTACTCTTAAGAAATAATTTGCAGGTCCGTGGCATACAGAACAACTCTGCAGTACAGAGTATCAGACATATTCCTTTTCTGGCAAGCAAGCAACAGATCATATTACAATGAAAATCGCTCAGTTCCCAATGAATGGTTTCCCAAATCCCACTTCAAAGAAATTACTTTGGCCCTGCTTACTTACTGGGGTTAGTCCATAAGTCCTCCTGCCCATGTTTGGTTTTTAGCACACTTTAGCAAGCTACATGCTGAAAAGTGTCTAATTCATTAAAAATTGCTCCTACAATGCTATGCAAATATTGCTCTTCCAGAAGTAAATTCCTCCGAGAACCTGCTCTAAACAGTTCGCTTTAGACATAAAAAATTAGTTAATCCGGTTTGGATTTGACATGCATCACAAAAGAAGAAAAATAATCCCTGTTGCGCACAAGTCTGCCCTGTGCCTTGTGCCGAGTGACGCTCCCATGACTCAGCAGGGCAGGAGGAAAAAGCCTTGTCACGAAAAAGCAGATGACAGCAGCTGGTTTGACCGTGGTGCTGCTGCTGCTGCTCCGCCTCTGCCCCGGCAGGAATTAGTGCTGCTGGTGTCACCCCTTGCTAAGAGCAGCATGAAGAGGCAGTGGTATTTTAATAAATACTAGGAGGAGGTTATCAATTCATTGATCCATTAGCGAGGAGCCATCCCCCAGATTCAAGCGGAGTGGGAGCCCAGGGCAGGGAGCGCGGCAGCGGCGCAGGGCTCCAGCTAAGCAGGTTTTTGCAGAGCTGTGGTAGCAAGCATTAGAGCTGCGTTGGATAAGTGGCTTCTAGCTCGCTCTTCTTCCAGAAAGAAGAGCGGTGTGGGCCCTTTTCCAGCAACCTCAGAGGAACTGCAGTGCAAGTTGCTGGCAATTCGCTGCCAGAAGCCGGGCCTCGCTGCTCAGAGCCTGCTACTGGCTTGGCAGCCTGCTGCATCCACCTCGCAGCTGCTTGCATCCCACACTGTCCCTCTCTGACTCCCTGCCAAGCTGGCAGTGGGCGTGGGAAGGCCGGACCGGCCCCCTGCCACACGTGCCCTCAACCTGCAGCCATGCTCCAGGTGAGCCCAGCCACTCCCGGGGAACACCTCGCACCGGCTCATCTCCGTGGGGAACAGCAACGGGATTAGGTCCTGCTGTTCTGCAGTTTAATCATCCACAGGTTTTGAAAATAAAAAAGCATTAAAATCTAAAGATGGATGCCAAGTGGAGAAAGGCAGGAGGCTTCTCCGACTATTCTGTGCCTCTGCTTGGGGACTCCAGCCTACCTCCAGCTGCAGCTCTTTCCCCTCACAAGGGTTCACTCAGCTCTCCAGCCCCTCAGAGGAAAATTTAAAGATTTAAAAAAAAAAATACTTCAGATAAAATATTTAGGGCACAGGAGATTTTCATATCACTTCATAAAAGATTTAAATACAAAAATGTAAATGGTGGTTTGGGTATTACTGCAAGGCAGCCCCAGGAATGGAAATTCAAGATAAGTGTTGCAACCTATAAAGTTCAGACAGTATTCTTAAAAGCCTGCCTGATCAGAGAGCTGCCAAAAAGGTAAGTAAAACCACATTCACCAGCACCCTCATGCTGTGATAGCCAAAGAGCTTACCTGCTTAAGTGGTTGCTAATGGAAGTTGAGACCTTACAAGAGGTAGATGCCATTTCTGGGATGAGCTGCCAGCAATCTCACCCATCCCACAGCATCCATGTCCATACAGGGAAGCACACGCATCTTCCAATGGACTGATATTCCCAATGCCATGCTCAAAGTGTTTCAGGGGAGTTAAGTTCCCCATCAGAGAGCTACTGATAGGGCCCATGAAGTCTTCTGTGGTTTGTGTTTGCAAATCCTTCCCTCAAAAGGATGCCTTCTGCCTTTGTGTAGATGATCCCCAAAAACTCTTCAGCTACCAGGACACTGAGTAGCAGCATCTCCAAGACAAAGACAGGATTGGGAACTTAAGCTTTAGCTCTCACATCTCATGATAGGCAGGAGGATGACCCATCTAAACGTAGAAAGGTTTATTGCAATATGCACGTGTAACATTGTCCCTTTGAACACAGTGCTTGGCAGTATTTGGGGTCTTGTGATCCCTCTTAGTTTCCAGATGCATAGTCTTGTTCCCTGGACATCCCAGGGATAGCCAGGAGGGGTCATCTACCCCTCTCACATCCAAGTGTGCCCCTCCAGCCAGCTTTCTGTCTCAGGACCCAACATCTCCTCTTGCTGCCTTCACCATAAGCCTGGACTGCAATTGCTGTTATGTTCCTCATTGACTCCTGGCTTCTTCCAGCTCTTTTCCCCTTCCATTGGCTCTCTCTGCTGTTTATCAGACACAACTCTGCTCCAACCACCTCGGTTCAGTTTATACTCTAGCCGTAGCATGCTACTCTGATCCAGCCATTATCTTCTATTGTTCCAGCTAAAACTAAACCAAGGAATGTGTACTTGCTTCCTCTCTTGGCTGCAGAGCAATGCTGCCAGCAAATCCATCAGCCCATGGACCAAAGGCATTTCCTAGCTGGCACAGGAGCATTCTGGCCAGCCTGAGGAAACCTGTCTGCCTCCTTTCATAGGTTCTCCTGAAATASTGCACACCCACAAACCACTTCTGGATGCAAACTTCTCCAGATCCAAGACCAGCTGACCAATACCACCAGTGGTTTTAAAATCCTCTCTGGTGCTTTTCATTCAAGGTGCCACTCAGTGTTGTAACCCAGAGGACATGTCCCAGGTAAGTGTAGGTGTGTGCTGGGGAAAGCAGCATCATCTGCTTGCCTACAAACACCCCCTGCAATGCGGTTATTCATAGAATCATGAAATATCTCGAGTGGGAAAGGACCCATCAGGATCTTCAAGTTCAACTCCTGCTACTCACACGACAACCAAAAACTGAACCATATAACCAAGAGCTTTGTCAGACAGTCCTTAAACTCAGACAGGCTTAGTGCCATGACCACTTCCTCAGGAGCCTGTTCCAGTGACTGAGCACCCTCTCAGTGAAGAATCCCTTTCTAATGTCCAATCTGAACTTCCCCTGATGCAGATTTGGATGCAAGCAAAGCTAAGGCTACACCAAAAGAAGTGACAGAGTACCTGTCACCACCCATTCCTCAGCTGAGTCAATCATGCAAGTGCAATCAACAAGATTAATTTAAATTGTGGACTACCTGGCCTCAGTTCGCCTGTGGCAGATTAGCAAGCACTCAAATGACTCTTTTTTGGCAGAAAAGCTGCCTGCAGTAGGTCAGCAAAGATTTTTATGAAGAGTAACAAAACTGAAGAGCTACGGACCGGATCTTCAGTACTGGAGAGCTGAACTTATTTCCAGCCAAACTCTCCAGGGACTAGGCAAATGCAACTTAAATAAGAAACCTAACCCAGGTGTTTGAGGGGGAAGTGCAGACCTGAAGGGTATGGAACCTAAAACCACACAAATGCAGGAGACATTCAGCGTGAAGATGCAAGTACAGACAAGCTGTGTGAAGGGAATCTGTGGCAGTTRTGAATGGCACCAGGCGACTGTTATTTTTGTTTCCTCGCTTAACATTCAGTTGACAGATTTCTGCACAGCCAGAAGGAGCACTTCTGGATTCCCATGTTCTAAGCAAGTCTTCAACGGCTCAGAAGGTTGGGATTATCTAGTTATAAAATACAGCTTTAATGACTGTAGGACCACAGACCTAAACAAACAAGGAACGACTATCCGATTGCAGAGCAACAAGACTAAACAATTTACAGAAAACCAAACCAGTTCACAGCACAGTGTTTCATTTTCTTTTAGTGGACAGAGTTTTCCATTCTCTGTGCAAACAGAAGGATACAGTGTGTTTCCCAGGGGAGGCACTCCTGTGCAACTGCTATTAGAGGTAATTGGTCAACTCCAAAGGACTTAAAAAGTTAGTCCTCTTCTCCCCCCATCTCAATCCCCTTATTGTAAAAACTACTTGTACTGACTTTAGCTCCTGTTTTGCTGTGGTTTTAAAAGAGCTCAACAGCCTGACCCACAAACCTTCCCAACCACAGGCAGAAAAAGTTCAACTGCCTCTTGTCAGCATCTCACCAGCCATGCAGACGAAAATGTTCCCCACGCTGACTTTAATGCTCAGTAGCAATATCCCAATGGCTGAAGCCACTCAAGCAGACCAAAAATGCATCACAGGCAGCAGTCTAAAACATTCAGTGCCGGCGTCATGGTTTTCTCCATTTGCAGCCTCTTTCCTCTCTGCACACTGCGCTTCACGATAACTGGACAGGCAGATTATATTAAAGCTCATGCCTACCCTGTCAAATGATTTCTCATCAAGTCTCAGCAGGAACTAATTGAAGATTAAACTAATCATTCCTTGAGGCCTCTTATGGAGTGTTTTATCACTTTTTGCAAATACATTAAGGAGAACTTCAGTGAAGTGCTGATCTGGCAGGACCACTGAACACACAAGCTGGAGTGACTGGACAACCCAACACACGTGAGGACTTCAGACATCCTCTATAACTGGAACAAGACAAACCCTTATCCACTTCTTCTGGCTGTAAAAACCAGCCCAGCAAAATGGCGATCACAAGTGTTCTCCAAAATATCATCCTGCCTGAAATATCATCCTGCCTGCCTGAAAACAAAGTCTGACAAGAGCTCCTTGATATTACATGAAATATTCACATGGAATTTTCTGACCTTCTCTGCCTCCTGAAATTTGGAGAATACCACAACCAGCCACCATTTACCCAGCCACTGTAACTTGTGTTGATCCCTGCTTTAACCTGCTTCCACAATAGCCAAATTCTTTCATCGACAGATCTGTAGCTTCGTCCCTGACCTCTGCTGTGCCCAGCGCCTCTCTGGGTATTGTACACAGCTATCAGATAACAGCAATTGACATCCAGGCTTCCTCCAGCCTCAGGGTAAAAGCCATAACCACTGGGGCATGGCAGACCCCCAGATGAAAAAATTAATGTACTTTTTCTGCAGTGCCTTGCAGGGTTAAAGGCACCATTTAACCAGAGATGAAAGCTGAAAGGTCCAAAAAGCTTTTTTTGTTTTGAAGCAACAGAAAACACTCCCTGGAATGGCAGAACCAGACGCTTCACTCAGTAATAAAATTCATGGCCCCAAAAGCAGGGTCAGACTTACATTTACTAGTGTTTGCTTTGAAAGAAATACCCATTTTCAAGCCTCTTCTGCTGTAAAAGCAGAAGAGGACCATGAATACTGGTCACCACAAGTATCAGGAATATTTTGGGAGTATTTTATACATCTCATTACTGTAAATGTTTTAGGAACATTATTGTGCTATATTCTAGTCTGCTTCCCTATGTTGTTTTTATCTTACAAAGGAGAACTCCTTAAGGCAGGCATCACATACAATGTTCCCATGTAAGCATTTAAAATACTATCGTTGGTGTGAGTTATCAGTCGAAGTTTCTGGCACCACTCACTTTTAAGATAATTTAGATGCCTCTCAATACTTTCAACGTGCTACAATATGGGAAAGCAAGATCAGCTTTGGTTTAGATTATTAACATAATATGATTGCAGTGCACTCAGAAATGGTAAAAAAATCAACTCTCTTTCATTCCCAATTGCGCAATTCAGTATGAAACCACAGTAAAACAGTAAGCAAATCTTGTGAATAAGGTTTTCATTTACACTTGACAGAGAGCCAACATCTGTGTTGCTATTTATTTATACACACACACACATATATAAATACACACAGTTTTTATACTTTTTTATATATATACGTGCACATTATTTTACCTGGTTGCTTTCTAAGAGTAACTATTCCAACATAAGTCTTGGAAGAGGAGAGGAAAGAACAGCTGAAGGAAGACCAGGCCGTGGCCTCACCATAGAGCCCAGGGAAATGCATATTAAACCTCAGCAAGTGGAAGAGTATTGTATTTTCCCTCCAAAAATTCAGAAATGCAGTGCATGTCCTTACAGACTGCACAATCTCAGGACAAAACCAAGACTACTAAAAATCAAAACCATGCTTGGATGCCACAAGTTKTTTTTCTCTGTCCTGTAATGTTACGTAAGGATCACAAAAAAGACAAATCACTTTGTCTGTCTTAAAGCAATATTCTCCTCAGGGAATTCTGCAGGTAAAAGCTTGGGGAAATGGTTAAGTCCAATATGCAAGAAGGCATGTCCCCCATGAGTCACAAAAAGTTGTTGGACTCCTAAAACCATGAAAAAAAGTGTTAAAAGTCAAGACATTTTAAAATACACCCCTCCAGCCTACTGGCTAAAATCTCTGAAGTGGTCCAGTCACACAGCACCCTCAGAGCCAGTGCATCAGAAGGAATCAAATGGGTTCAAGGACAAAG
Organism: Amblyornis subalaris; assembly: GCA_018881555.1. NCBI lineage: Eukaryota > Metazoa > Chordata > Aves > Passeriformes > Ptilonorhynchidae > Amblyornis > Amblyornis subalaris. Next base: position 4,211,738 of record JACAXG010000056.1, on the reverse strand, counting down.
CACCCCCAGTTACACCCTGTGAAAACCCAGGTGAGCGATCTCCACAGAGAGCAGGTGTCACATCACAGACTCCTCTGCCAACAAGGCACCAACCTGTGAAGTGACTCCCTACAAGGGATAGAGACAGTGACCAACTTGACCTGCTCTGGCTGAAGAGAARACAACACAGCACCTTCTACACACTCAGAAGCTGCAGCCTCGGACCACTTGGCTCCGTTCTCTTCCCTATCTTTTCAGAGGTGGAGCAAAAGGAAAGCACAAGCTCAGTGCACAAACCTGCACTTTTATATCTTTAAGGGTTTTATAGTGTGGGAAAAAAGCTTCAGTACCTGCTGTCCTAGGAACAGAAGATCCTCCATGAGCCTTAAAGTCAACGCAGGACTCCTCACAGCAGATCACCGACCCAGAGCAGAACTTCGCATCTGGGGAGAGAGAGTTTGGCAGGAGAAGGCACCTTGTGGGGAGGGGAGTGAGGAGACATGTCATACCCATCCAGGAAGAAGGTCACCCATGCTCTCCCAGGGTTGTCTTGCAAAGGTCTAGCAAGGTGGGTTTGGTTCAGTTTTCAAACTCTAGCCTTTCAAACTGCACCAGCAAATGTCTTTCCCATCATAAATAACCTGAATCGACCCATAAGCCTTCAACAACCTTACTCCAGTGTGCTGAAATCTGCTCACTTTAACCCTAAAGAATATGACAGTCATTCTCATCTGCACATCTTACCACTGCCAGCAAAAGGTGCCTCTTTAAAAAACATTCCAGTCTCACCCAGGGCACCAGCAGGTGTAATTTTTCCCGACTTTTCTCATCTGCCCGACTTTTCCATTAGCAAGTTAACACTCAGTGATGCTCAGCCCGCTGTCCTTCAGAGGATCATAAATCTTTTCTTAACATATGGTGGGTCCTGAAGGTACTGTTATCTCTATTTTACACAAGGAGAAGGCAGAGACAAGCAAAGAGGAAAATTTCTAAGGCTTCTAAATGACTGTGAAACTGAAGTAATTTTCAAAAGAGAATTGACACTCCAGAGCCGAAGTTAACCTTGCACGTCCTTCAGTCACATCTCACAATGAAACATCCTCAATTCACTCCAGGCAAGGTCCTCAAAGCCACACAGGGACCCGAAGAGTATCGCAACAGGAAATTTCCAAGCCTAAGATGCAGAGCTAAATGAGCCGTGGCTTCTCCCCTCCTCCAATCTAACAAGTCCACAGGAACCCATTTTTTCACCAAAAGAAGGTATTTGGGTACCTCAAGTTTTCCTTCCTCCATGCTGAGATCCAAACATTTTGGCCAAGCCGCACCTCTCAGCACCTATGCCAGTGAAGGCCCCTGGGGCCTGGGGTGCCGCGAGCGCGGCTGATGCTCCTCAGCTGGCCCTGGGGTGTCCGTGTGAGGCRGCAGCCGCTCCGAGCTCCGTTTAAAGACACGGCTGGAGGAAGAGGGCGTGCTGGGGGTGGCACCGACACAGCCCCCGCCGCCAGGGCAAGGTGGTTGCAGCCTCTCCCTGTGGATGGAGGCACTGGGTTTGGACTCTGCCTCCAGGACTGGTTTTGATTTTTATCCAGAGATGTTTTAATGCAAATTATATAGTAAGCAGCCTTGGGAATGCCGCCAGATACCTGCTCCCCACCTCCCTTCAGGTAGGGAGCAGTCAGGCCCCCACTTGCTTCTCCTCTCCAGGTCTGCAAACCCTTCTCTGCACCATGGCACAACTTCAATAGGAAGGGCTGAGAGGTTGCCTACAGCCTGGGAAGGGACAGGTGGATTTGAATATCCCTTGGGAGAAGGAGGACCCAAACCCAAGTTCGACCACTTCTGAGATGAGTATTAAAACCATTAAGTTATTATACAAAAACCACCACACCAATCATTTGTATCTTAAGCAGCAAGTGCAAGGCTGTGAGCTGAGACCTCAGCAACAGGGGCAGGTTTGACTCCCCTGGCCGGGTTTGGAGCTTGCTCCACACTCCAGAGTGTGGGAGCTGCTCATGGGATGCAGCATGAGAGCTGGCATGGGGACAGGGGTGGGAAAAGGGTCTCCAGGAATCTGAGCAGATACCAAGACAAGGACTGGGGAGGGAACCAGATCCTGCAAATAACTCCTCTTGAAATCGCCAGAGATACATCTGTTGCCACCATTTGAAGACCTAACTTTACTTTAGGGTTAAAATGTCAAACTAAAATCTCCCTTATCAGCACTGAAGTGCTTTTACCTTGAATTTTTAWGCATTTGTTTAAGCTGAGGTTAAAAAGAGTCTGGTCTCCTTGACTTTTAAGCAGATCATAAAACTCTCTGGAGTACAATAGGCTACAGAAAGTTTCTATGGTTTTCCCAATGACTGCRGGCCTAGTTAGCTTCCTGCACCTTCTTCATCCTCAAGCTAAAAGAGCTTAGCTGGGAAAGTTTAACTAAAGGCATTTCTTAAAGGAATTTTTAGAGTAGYTGTTAGCCAACGTGTTTTTATCACAACTCGACACAATAAAGTATCAGCCAGCTCTACAYTAAATTGTTAGGAAAAAGGCTGTAATTAAAGAGCAAGTCTACACATGTGTTTTTAAATAGTGTAAGCCTGATTTTCTTCAAATCCGTTGTTTCTTCCAATTCTTTAAATATGCATTTGAAAGAAGTAGAAGCGCAAGTAGCACTATTTGGAAGTTGCAAAAAAGTCTTTTGAGAAAATAAGTACATTTTAATCTCACAGAAACATACTAACCATAAAAATAGGAGGTATGAGGCAGAAAAGTGGCATTTTTTGACAAAACAGAGGAGGTATCCCCCTAAATAGGGATAGATGAATAGGCTGAGTAAATGGAAATATTTGCAATTCATTTTAGATATTTAGCAAGATCATTTTGTAGGCAGATGTCTGCAAGAGCTCCAGAATTTGTTTCAGGCCCATTCAGAAATAAAGTCTGACACAAGACTTTGAGTTAGATTTCAGACTCACCTTGGTGACAAAGTCATTAGTTTATCCAGCAGCATTAAAAGTGAACAGCAAGTGCCCCTAAACTTCCTCCCACAGAATAAGAAAGCGAGAGGTAAAATTCTCCGTCATTCCACGCTGATGACTTTTAGACAGAATTTCCCACTCACCTTAGCAAGGTGATAATTAAAAAATCTCTGYCGAGGAACACAACCTCCTCACCGGACCCCCGCAGCTCTGAACACACATGCTCCTGGAATTTGGTATCCTGTATCTAGAGCATCACAAAGTGTTAGGCAGACTTGCGTTAGGAAAAAGTACACAGTTGCACAGAGATTAAATTCCTTGGAGTTCTTTTTTTTTTATTTTTTATTCTAAGGACAAAGAAGAGAGAATCCTGCATTTTGGTAAGTCTGAACATAAGGACACAAACACGGCTTATGGTTCTTCCAGCCCAGCACCTGATGGTTACAGAAGAAATATCACACAGTTGTGTCTCCACTGACTTGCTACAGCTGTTTTTGTTCAGCATTTGCCATAGTGTGGGAGCATTGCAAARTTTAATATCACTTTTGTCATTAGGAGAGCAATACTGGCCAATCCTTCCTGCGCTATCATATTATGTAATTAAATATCCAAAAACTAATTATACCACATGCCAATACAGAGTGCAGTCTTACCAGCCCTAAATCAGGGTCAGGTTTATGCTTTTGTAACTCGAACCCTCACTAACTATGCTCAACTTGAATGAGTTGTACCCTCTGCCTGCTTGAGGATTGCCCACGTGCATTTCACAGGATGGATCCACATGCCATAGGGAATATCTGAGCTCAGGCTTTTTTGTTTCCCCATAGAACACCAAGGTGCAGATCACAGCATGCCTGATATCCACAGCAGTTGCTGTATTATGTCAGTGTGTGTTCTGCACCACAAAGAGAATCCAGACTGCAGAAAAACCTACTGCACACACCATGACCTTCCTCTGAATCCCACGATGAGGAATGCCTTTGTGCCCCATGTCTGACTCTCCCAGCACGGGCTGCAACCCAAACCCTCAGCTGGTACCACCATCACTCCCTAATTCAGAGGCAAGCAAGCTCTCATTGCCCTGTATCCTTCCTCCTCTTTCAGGTCTCAGTCAAGACCTTTCAGTCTTGGCACTGGAGCTCAGCATTGATTTAATTCCCCATAATTTGGCATCATTTGTTTTCTCAGACCCACCACCATCACTTGCCCAAAACAAAGAAGGCAGCAAAGATCACATAAGAAAATCCTGCGCTCCCACACAGCACTGTGGAGCTCTCCTGGAGCACTCACTGGTCTGTGCCTACAAGCCAGCCTACAACACCCTCAAACCCTTGAGCCTCAGCTCTTGGGCATATATTCCTGGCAAGATGGACATTCACTGCAGAGCTTCATCAGTGACACAGTCATGTCTGTGGTTGCAAAATACAGCCAAAATCTGAAAAAAAAAAAAAAATCCCTTCTAATTCACACTTCTGTCTAGCCCAGTCACCAAAAATGCTTCACATAAGCTAGAGATTGGGTGTTGGTGCAGAGCTCAGTAGCCCTAAGAAGCAGAAACTCCCAGTTAATGCTAAAAAAGACAGCTTCTAGTCAGATTTAAGCTATGTCCCTAGAAGAGAAGGAGGGTGGTTCATCAGGAGACTGGTCTGGCCTCTGAAACAAATGCATCAAATGGCAAATGTTATTTGATTTGATCCAAATGGATGCCTTTTCTGTGCCTGGCACTAACCAAGGCAAACCTGTGTGCTTCAAAGAAGCAGCAGCACCAGAACTACAAATGTCTTTTCCACAGGCAGTACCTCACCTCTTCTCTTCTGACAGATTCCTAGTCTCACAGTCAGAGACTGCCCAGAGCCTTCCCAGACTCCCAGAGAACAGTCTTTGGGATGTACAGTAGTTGTATAGATGTAAAATGGTTCAGTGGATCATGGAAAGCATCTTCCACTGCCTTGTGAGGCATTTCAAGAACTTCACAAGCAAGCAAATAACATGCATCAAGCAATGAAAATGAAGAATTACTTTTTTCCCTTCACAGATTATGTAAAATATTTTGACCCACTTAGACATCCTCAATGAAAATTTTATCTGGCTACAATGAGGTAGTGGTCTTGTTATGACTGATTCATCACTACACAGACTTGATTTTTACTATGCAAAAAAGAGGGTTTACTGGTATGGAATTGTTTCTCAAATAAATTTATTCTGTAAGTAAAACTGATACAAAAAAAGGGAAGAACCCCTTTAACTACAGCTGTATGAGGGATTTTGTCCGCCTAGTTTTTCTGCAACAAAAACTTAACCATGAACTCATCTCCCAGTGATTCTCTCATAACCATCTCTCTGAACAGTATGAGCAAAAAACTGCTCTGTACCTTCCTTCCTTTAATGAGGACTATGGGAAACAGCAGAGACATTAGACACTTCACATGCTTACCTCTCCCSATATGTCCCACAGATGCTAGAACTCTCAAAAATTTCTCTTCCCTGATGTCAAAACAAATATGTAAAAGGGTTTTCACAAACATACAAGAGACAAGGAAGGGAAAATCGGGCAGCTTTTCAGGTGGATACGATAATTCAGATGAGATCCAAAAAATAAATTAAAAAAAATAGTTTTAGAATCTAGCGCAGTTTTCAGGATGAATGACACTCCTGAACGAGGGGGAAGACACAATAGGTGGTGTTACAAGAGTAGGACAGCTGTCTCCTGACATGTAGGCAGAGCTGAACAAGCCTAAGGCATTCAGAGACAGGACAATTCTCTGGCAGCATCTGAGAAACACATGAAAAAGCTGTATGCCATGGTGCCTGCAGGAGTAAAGTCTGGACAYGGTGACCCCAGGGGTCCTTTCCCAAGCCTATGTTCAAATCTCTTGGCACAGAAACCTTTCTGTGCCTATGACCATTCTTGCAGCTCTCATATGTCCTATTTCTGCTTCTACTGTATTCAAGACAGTGTTATCACACTGTGCAACACTTAGGTACACTGTGGATTTACACACAAACCTTTTTTTGTTTTTATTTTAGGTCTTCTTTCAAGTCTTTTACATCCTATTTATCATCTTGATTACTACTAAGGATTGAGCTGATACCTTTCAAGAGGTACTCACAAGGACACCAACATATTTTCCTGAATGGTTACATCTCTGTGGATGCAGAGGTATRGCTCCTTTCCCTTTCTGCATTACTTTGCAGATGTCTAGATTAGGTGAGAAAATGGAGAATATTCACAGCCAGTTTTAATTTTAACCTACTTCGAAAATTTATCGGTGAGTTTGTCAACTCTCCTTTTTTTCCTAAAGCATAGTAGGTATTTTAACAGTAGAGAAACCAGCAGAGATTCTTGCCACCTGGTGATGTCCTGCAGTTGGAAAAAGGATGACTCAATCTCTACCCTGTATTTTACTACCTTTAACTAATTAGAATTTAACTAATTAGAATTTCTTGATTGTTTAGGGGGTTTAATGACTGATTGGTAAGGGACCGTGGAAGTCCAGTCCCAAGTCCATACCTTGTCAACTAAATGCCCTCTGCCCAAGGCCTGCTGGGCTTCAAAGTACACAGATACGTGACAGCTTTCTTCTACAAAACTCACCTTTTACATTTACCCAATATATCATATTTACAAGTCTTCATTTTATTTTCCATAAGCTTGACCAAGGTAGGCTCAATTTACCAGTGCACACAGCCCTTTAAACACCAGTTGCATTTGCCACCTTCACTTGCCACATCAATTATTTYGTTCATATCAGAGGAAACCATTAATTTAAGAACTCCACATTTGGGACTGTTGGGTGGCTACCATGGCTACCACCTATTTTTATCCATAGTATTACGCATTTCATCCAATTGTTCTAAACCTGTTCTGCTGACACTTCAGTTTAAAACATACTTTTAGATGCTTTCAGATACCAAAATGCTCCAGAAGAGAGAGCTCCCTGAGATATTTTGTAATGATCAGCAAAGCAAAGATTTATTTAGCCTTGCTGTAACAGCCCTGGGTACTTTGAGTGTTCTTATTACACTGCAATTGCCTATCAAGCCTGCTGATGTGTTTGAAGGTGTTTTCTCACTGTTTCTGTGAGTTTAGCAAGTGCTCCTGAAAACTGATTTTACCTGCCTTGTTTAACTTGCCTTATTTAACTTGCCTGTATGCTCTTTTCTATTTTCTGTTTAAACATGACCTCCGCTTTCTGAAAGATGTCTTTTTACTCCCAACATCATTCTGCTCTTCTGCTGAACACCACCAGCTTTTCAGAGTCCTCCTCAATCCTTCTGACAGAAGAGGATAGATGTTGCTTTGAGCTCATATTATAATCTCTGCTCACCAGCTGCATGTTCTCTGCAAGTATCTTACCCTTTTAGCTGCTCCGAACAACAAAATTCATAGAATCATTCATGTATTTATCTATTCCACCTCTTAGAGATTTTACTGTTTGCACAGGGACAAGAGAACTGAGTCTGTCATGGTCATTGCACATTGCTCTGGGTTAAAATYAGTGTTGTCTTTTCCTCGTTACATTAAATCATGGAATCACAGAACAATATTATGTTGTTTCATTCCCTATGTTGCTTTCCCTGTTGTTTCTCACATCAAGGTCTTTCTCCTTTTCTGATCCTATGTTTAGTGGTTTTGGTATTTCTCCATTTACTTCTGCAGAGAAAGACTCTCTCTCTCTTCCCTTGTACTTCACTGATCTCTCTGGATAATGAGTGTCTCAAACAAATACCAGCCTCTCCTCCAAATTAAACTGCTCCACTTGCCAAGACAAGGGCAGCCCATATTTCCAAAACAGAGTCCTCATATCTTCTCAGCCAGCATTTTGATGGAGAATTTTCCAGGTGGTTTCATGACCAAGTTTCAGTCATCACTGTGCAATGATACCAGTTACAAACACAATCAACATTAATATCAACATTCTTACCTCTGCACCTCCCTGAGAAAAGAAATGTATTCCTCTAGCCCTGTTTTTCTTTCTTTCCCACAAAAGGACTGAAGTTCCCTGGAAGGGCAGTTTCTTCACACCTCCAGGACAGTTTGGATCACAAGCCTAAGAAGATTAGCTTCTGTAATGTTTTCTAAAAACCACTGTAAGGAGGATCACTGACACAGATGACTGATTTTCATCCAGGAGATTCTAGCATTGTTCCACTATCTCATGCATTTATTAGGATTTCATTTCCTTCTGGAGCCTCAAGGGAAATTTCATAATCAGCACACCTGGTATGTGTAGTGTAAATAATTAAGGGGATGCCCTCTCTAACGATCTATGCAGAAACGCTATTCTGCTGTAAGAAACGGCCTGGATCACAGCCTGGTTAGAAGAACTAGGATTAAAAAATCCTTTCCATTCTCAGACTCAGAAAACCTCATGAACATTTACTGAACCAAATGGAGTCAAGGTAGAGGAACTTGCTCAATCAGTATGTTTATGAGCTGTTTCAACATTATTCTTTCTATGCTGTCAGCAGAAATGGTACTTTGTCACCATTTTTATATCCCACAATATAATTCATTGCTTGCCTTAAGAAAAAAGATCATGACACCAATTTAGCTTATAATCACATCAAGAAAAATACTTTATGTGACAAATTTGGCAATAAGCCAGCATTGTATAAACTGGTTTGAAGACAAAAATACTTTGGGCAGACCATGTTAAAGAGGACAAAGATTGTGGGAGACCCTCCATACTTGGCTTTATCTGTTCAGCAGTTTGCAAGYGCAGTAGCTGTTACAGCCCAAGCTCTGGTGGTCTCTGGTGGTTTCCCCCCAAGACAGTAAGAGCACTAAAGTCCTCACAAAGTGGACATTATAAGAAGAAGGAATTACTTTGTTGTCACAAATTGATAAAATAGATAACACCCGTCTTGCATTGCAGGACACAAATTCATGTCTGAAGGCTCACACTAACATGTTGGTAGCATCTGCACAATTTTGATCTCAAAGGGTTATTTTAGTTGTTTTTTTTTTCCCCTGAGGGTAAAGCCCATCATTAGCTGGACAAGGATTGTATATCTAGAAACTTTCACTTAAGTGCTTTGTGCCTTTCTCTGCTTTACCGATAGAACCTTTGTTCTGAATACTTTCTGCTACCTTTGATCAATGCCTTGTCTCAATCTATATTTAGTGCTTACTTTAGAGATCYCTCCTTGGAAATATTTCTTTTCTTTCTCTAGACCCAAACTCAAGTTTTACTTTAAATCTTCCAAAGACATTTTATCATATCATGTGCTTCACTTTATGCTGCCATCTGTAACTAAAGTACAACATAGTAAATGACATATTTGTGATCTGGAATCCAGTTTTGCAGATAAAAGAGGTTAAGCAGTTCATTTAAACACGCCTCTTTGATACATAACTGAAATAGATTTAAACACTGAGATTTGCTCACCATCATTACTCCCATTTTCCAACACATTAATTGGATATAGGCAGTTGAATCAAGAAAATCAGCTTCTCATCAAGGATGGTGCTCTAAATTCTGAATTTTTTTATAGCTGGAAAAATGCTAATGAATAATTTGTGACCCGAATATTAGACCAGATATGAGCAGCACCAGACATGCTGTGTAAACATACCCTCACCCTTTCAACTTGCCCAGTTACCTTAGGTCCATCTAAGCACTTACACATTTTTCTAAAGCAGATTTGAAAGATCTATGACTAATTAAATCTATTGCTATTAGTGTGAGTAGGCCATATTTAAATTAAATTTTTAATGTGTTATGAACCATAAGCACATTCATTACCAGAATTTCTCTCTTTCTAAAAGCCTGATACTATAATTGGACTGATGGGGCTCCTCCTTACACCTACCTGTTATGTTGCTTTAGGGGGACTCTGCTTGGGTGCAAGGGTCATCTGGAACCAGAGCCTTCAATCACAGCGTGATAAAGCATCACAGGTTTATAGTCATTCTCCCAAGACAAACAAAGACTCACCTTTATCTTCTAACTTTGTCTTGGTAACATCAATACCTTACCCCTCGCTTTAGAAAAAGAGAAGGAAGAAGTTACCAAGGTAGAAGGATCCAGGCACCCTATGATAAAATTCAGTATTTGTTTKCAGTGCAGGCCTCTTCCTATCCTACACAGAGCAGCAGGATGCGTGGGATGCGTTAGACCCTTTTCAGAAGGCTCAACAARAAGTGGGTTTCAGTTTAGGAAGTGGTAACAGGTGAGCTCTGGGCATGTCTGGAGTGAAAAGCCCACTAGTAAAGCTTCACAAGCTGAGCATTCTTTTCCCCCTCTTTGAGAAGTAAATGTGTGATTTGAAAGCCCACAGAATGGATTTACTTCCCTGGAACAAGCACTTGACAACTTCAGGTGCTCTGTGAAACTCAAGACTCACCTTTTTCCTCTGCATGCTCCACGCTGCTGTAGTGGGATCCCACTCCCCCAGACCCTGCTCCCCTTAGGAGAGCAGCTGTTCGAGCCCACTTACWACTGTGCTGAGTGCTCCCAAGCCGTAGGGACTAATGGGTTAATCCAGCTCACAGGCATACATTAAACCGTGCTAAGAGCATTCCACAGAAATACCATCCTGAGCCAGCAGCCCAGAAGGAACAGCCAACCTGACACACTCTGTGTCCGGGTAACAAACAAATACACTGGCTTTTAAGATCAGCAGCAATAGGGCATTTTGTGGGGCACTCATGAACCCTTAGAAACCTATGGGCATGGAAAACAAACCATTGTATGGACAGCTACTTTGAAAAAAAAACAACCCTGGAAAGCCATTTATGCAGCATTAGCTGTGAAAGTTGTACTTTGCTTTCAGCACTCTAATTTCGAGTTCTACCACCTGTTTAAAAGGCAAAATATTTCCTCATTCATTTTAAAAGCTGTGGCTCTGTCCCTCCTTCTCTTTGCATAAAGATGTGGTAAAGACATACACTTACAGGAGAATAAAGAACCTGTAGCTGTAAGTATCCCAGATATTGATCTCTATCAGGCTATATAAACCAGAGCTTTAGCAGTCTCTCAGGAGTTTGCTGTAAAAGCAATTGGAACTGCAATTAACAACAGCACATCTTAGGATAGGGAAAGACTTCTAACTACTAGCTAATTAGGAGGGCAAACACTGAAGCTTGTTAGCCGAGATGCTAATGAGAATTATACTTGAGTGGCAGCAGACTAGCTATTCAGAGTTAATTAGAAACCTCAGCTGATACTATATTGCTCTTAAGAGCTTTCAAAACAAACAACTGGAAAAACTGTCCTGCAGCTAAGGATCTAGCATGCTATGTTGAGTAATTCATGGGCACAGGGAACAGCCAGATTACACTCAGGCATCAGGGTAATTTAACAGCATATGGAAAAGGTAGAGAGGAAGTTTTTAGGAGGTGCACACCCTCTTGGATTTTCTGCGATGGATCTGTTCAACTGTGGCAGCCCTGATGCTGCATTACAGTGCCTGGCGAGAACAACGCCCACTCGCACCAGAGGGTGAGCAGGGGAGCTCCCACATGCCCAGAATAACCTTACCAGTCTTGTGCAGAAGCAGGTAAGGCTGCAGGGCTGCTGCAGGGCTGGCTCAACAGCCCCTGACAGCTTTCCTATCCCAACCCCAGCCTCTCCCACCCCTGCCCTCAGCTGTCATCCAGGAAAGCCGCTGGTGGCAGCTGTACCAGGAGAAGCAGCAGCTCTGTGCAAGTTGCTCTCACCTTGCCTTTGCCTTCCCGGGGCATGGGAGGGGTTTACTCTCCCCCTCTCTTTAGACAGTGAGGGGGCAAAGAGTAAATCAGGGCACTTCGAGGGCAAAAACCTGTTAAATGTAACATGGCTGCAATGGGGATGGTGAAGTGTGGCCTTACCTGAGCTGAGTTGCATGGCTGATTCCTGCTCTGAGCAGAGCCAGGGAGGCAAGGCAGAGGGGCTGAGTGTTTAAATGTTTCCCTTGTGCCTGATTGGAAGCACAAGAGCCAGTCAGGGCCAGGGGAGAGGCTGCTAAACTCGAAGTAGGTTGCTTGTTTCAGGAAAGGGTTGGATACTGGAGAACCTCCACACTGCGCACATGGCAATGTTCGGCCTCACAGAGGAGAGAAATGCTCCAGAATAATCGGGGGATTTTCAGTTTTACTGAGGCCCTGTTTGCATTAAAACTTGCAGCAATTTAAGCAAAACCTGGTTTTAATTCTCTTTATTGAAACCAATTGCAAACCCATGTGGATACTCTTAAACAGATTCAGCTTTCCAAAAGGAAAACCAGTGCAATGCAGATTTCAATTAAAGCACAGAGTAGCATCCACAAACGGTTTTACACCAGTGTAATTTAAATAGATTTCAATGTTTRACTTTAGTTTAACTAAAGATTTCAAAGTTTAACTTAAAACAAATGTGACTTAATGCAGATGTGACCTGTCAGTCATYCGCTGTCGGCATATGAGGGTGGGGAACTTTGCATACTGAAACCTCCCTGTGAGAGTCCTGGGAGTGAATAGGTGTAAATACACCCTTCTCACAAGCCTTTTAGCATCTTTAGTGGAAAACGTGTGAAAGTGTAAAAAATTAAGAGTAGACACTAASACTGGCAACTATAATCCATAAATCCATAAATTTCTTTCTTAAAGGAAAAAAAATTCCTCATGCATAAGCAGTATTCTTAAGAGAAAAATTTACTTCACTAGAGCTTTGGGAACCCTCATTTTCACCTGATGTTTTTGAAACAAGAGTCCTGGATTGTGGTTATTCAGGTTTAACAGGACTTGGAAATGCTGAGTGAAGCTAGAGGCAAAATTCCCCCACCAGAGTGATGTAGCTCTGGGCTTGACCATGCTGCAGCTCACTGGAGATCATCCCAGCCACAAGCCACACGGGTGGGCTCAGCAGACAGCAGTCCAGTGGTGATCAGGACACAATGGTGGCTTTGACAAAGCCATTTCACAAATCCAAACTCAGCAGCGGCTGGTGCCTGCCATCCCAGGGCTGGAAGCATGGGCTGGGTGTCCCCTTGCATAGCTGCTCTGGGTTTAGTGCAAAGTGTAACAAGCTGCTTGGCAACTCAAACCAGGCTAAATAAAAGTAACAGAAAAKATTTAAATGCAAGTAACCCGTATTAATGCTTCAGAAGCAGGAAGATTTACTAGCAGGGAACTAAGGGTTCAGATAGTGGTATTCCTAGGCAGTGCTAACAAACTGCTCTCCAGCTGGCACAGGTCCTGGACACAATCCAGCTAGCAGGGCACAGCACTGAAAGGCAGCTGCTGTCCTCTCCTCAGGGTGTGTTCCCTCCACCCTTCATCGCTTAGTGCTCCTGATAGATTTTCCCTGTTTCAAAGACTGTGGAAGCAGCCTTCCCAGACCTGCAGCCCAGCTTGGAAGCAAACCGGGGCAAGGCTCCAGGTGTTTCCAGGGTTTATATTGCTGTCAGCAAGCAGGTACAGCCATAGAAACAGGTGGGTAGAGCTTGGACTTGGCCATAGACTCGTTTGTGTCTGTCTTCCCTTTGTGACCATCCCGATGCCTGGGGTGGATCGCTGGGACACTGGTATCAGACACAGCATCATCCACAGGATATGTATCTCCAGCAAGTACTAGACAGTAATTCCAGTGCCTAAGCTGACAGTAAAAAGTATGTACCTCTAAACTGACCATTAAAAGGTCAGTTTAGCCAAGCCTGATCCTTTTGTCTGAGCTAAGACTGATCCTATAGTCATAGCTAAAAACTGAGTTCTCTGGATACTTTATGTTATCTTGCTAAGCAATCTCCTCGCTCTTCAGATGCCCCAAACACAGCTATCAATTTTCTCCCGTGGATTCAGGAGGATGGCATACAGTCTTTTAACATCCCAGCAAGCATACAAACTAACTTTCCTCATTCGTTACATGTGCTTGTTCTCATCTTCCCTCTGCAGGGATAAATGTACAGCTCTAACCCTGAATTTCATCTGTTTACCTTCTCCTGACTGCAAATCTCTTTCAGTATTGCTAACTTCACACTGGCTTGCACACAGCATCCAACTCCACAAGAGCCCAATTTTCCTTTCAGGCTGATGATCTCCCGCTGCAGCAGCATCAGCTCCCCCTGCCAAGGAGCCCTCCGTGCCAGCCCTCCTCTCCTGGCCCACGCTGTACACCTGCAGCAAAATGGCACAATCTGTTGCAGATTTTACCTCTTTTTCTCCCCCAGAACTAGGCTGCTGCTTGGCTTCCATTGCAGCTCCCTGGGGATCAGCGTTTTAGCTCTGCAGGACATACTACCCCAGGTCTCTCTCTTGTAATGGTTTTAATTTTTTATCATGCTCAGAGCTCTGCCTGCTGCCTCTTAAGCTTTCATATGCACTGGGGAATTTCCTTTGCTTGGCAAATATTCGTGGGTTTATCAAAGATTATGTCTGGGTTTTCTAATAATGGGGTTTCTAGTAATGCCTCTGAATTGACTTTTTTTTTCCTAATTCATAGTCTGATCTCTCACAACTGACATAATGCCCCAAAATTGCAACACTGCACCTTTAATCTTAGATCACTCACCAGTCCTCTTTTTCTTCAGGGAAGAAAAGAGAGGGAAAAAAGGTAGTATCAGGAGCAGAAGTCTCTTCTTTGTTGAAGTCTTTGGCCTCAGGTCAAGAAGGCTTTTCATGGGAAAGCCCTGCCGTTCCCTGGAGAACTTGCATAAAACTCCATTCTCTGCTGCTACCTTCACCTCTGTGCCCTCCAGAGGCAGTGGCTGTGTCTGTTTTCCTGTGCTGCTTCCTTCCCTCCACATTTATTTTTTGGTAATCAAGTACAGCTATTGCATCATGTGGGAAGTGACTAAAGGAATTTTCAGCCTAAAGAAAGTATGGAATTCATGGTGCTATTTTCACTATTCTATGAATTATTTGTATCTGTTTTGTTTGGCTATGTATTATTAAAACAATTTGGCCACTGTTTAATATGGGTAGGTTTCTACTTTCACTTGTGTTAAGCAGTGCTGTATTTTCTGCATGACGTGTAATGCCAGCATGCTGCATTTCCAAAACACCCTCTATGCCACTTATTTTGTCCTTACCACACAACAATGGCGCCATCATTAGATTTTCACTTGGCTTGGCTTCCTGCAAGTTTCTCGTCTCACATAAGGCAGAGGAAGTCCCTGTAGCCCCACACATCCTCACTGCATCCCTGCCTGCTGCTGTTGATGGCAGCAGTGCACATGGTGCTGCTCTGCACTGCTCATACCCATACAATCTTTCTCCAAGCCACCACTTGTGTCTCAACGCAGTGCTTTGCGTGTCCCTGCATTCCTCTTGTCCGCCAACTTTATTCGTTGCATTTTACTTCCTCCTCTTGGCATCTTTGTGTCTTGCCTTTGCACAAACATAGGGGCTCTATTCAAAGTGCTTCTCATTGTATCTCTGAGTTACCTCATAAATTCTCTTTGCTTGCATACTTCCTTCCCAGTAGTTTTAGATAGGTCCTGCAGGCTGACAGGAGAACCTACGTGTTATATTCTGGGCAGAAGAATGTTTTCTGTTCCCATGCCCCATCAAACAATGGCAGTAGAACAATGCTGGGGCAGAACTAACACATCCTGCTCCTCACTGGGACTTCTTATCCTGGGCTTGATCCTACAAGAAGGGCAGCACTAGCAGTGATCACTGGGCTCACATCTGCCCAGTTTAGACTTGTACAAACACCATCAGCAAGGATCACAGACATTACTGAGCTAACAACAAGTTCAAGTACTCCCCAACATTTTTGCTCCAGTTTTTATTCCCATTAATCACTGCTGAGTTCATCTTTGAAGATTTGTGAACATCTTGCACAGCTTGGCCATTTAACTGCTACTTTTCCTGATTCTTGGTAATACTTGTCAATTTTCCTATCATAACTCATTAGAGGATTTTTTCTCTTTATTTTTCAAAAATAGGATTTTCCCTTAGCTTGGCAAGTCCATTCCTGTTCGCATCCTAATCCTGCTAGAGAATGTGCATTGCTCATTACCCTTAACAACACATCTACTCTTTTTCTTGCTTTTCCTTTTTCTGCACGTCTGGCAGTTCTGCAGCTTTCCTCCTGTGAACTGAATAAAGCTCAGTTTCTGCACCCGTTTCTTTTCCTACAAGTCCAGCTGAGGCAGAAAGCCTAGAAGCCTTCACCGTGCCCTCCACTCACAAAGCAATTCTGAATTTCTGGCTGTATCCACTTGCCACAGCCAGCTCACATCTGCCACTGGGTGCAAGCACAARAAGGTACCTGCTCCAGAACAACCACTCAGTTTTACTCCTTTGAATGTAGGCCATCTCTATCCACATGGAAGGCAAGAAGGTGATCAGGACTAGTCAGCATGGATTCACCAAAAGTAAATCAAGCTTGACCAAYGTGACTGCCTTCTACAATGGGACAACTACTTGGATGGATGAGGGGAGAGCAGTGGATATTGTCTACTTCGACTTCAGCAAGGCTGTTGACACTGTGTCTCACAACATAGGCAAACTCTGGAAGTGTGAGCTGGGTGAGTGGACAGAGACATGGATTGAGAACTGGCTGAATGGGCGATCCCAGAGGGTCATAACCAGTGGCACAGTGTCTAGTTGGAGGGCTGTCACCAGTGGTGTCCCTCATGGTTCAATATTAGGTCCAGTCTTGTTTAACTTGTTCATCAGTGACTTGGATGAAGAGGCAGAGGCCTCCTCAGTGAGTTCACTGATGACACAATGCTGGGAGCAGTGGCCAGTACCCCAGAGGGCTGTGCAGCCCCTCAGAGGGACCTCAACAGGCTGGAGAGATGGGCAGAGAGGAACTGTCTGAAACTCAACAAAGGCAAATGCAGGGTCCTGCACATGGGGAGGAATAAGCCCAGGCACCAGGACAGGCTGGGGGCTGACCTGCTAGAAAGCAGCTTTGGGGAGAAGGATACAGGGGTCCTGGTGGACAACAAGCTGTCCATGAGCCAGCAGTGCCTTTGTGGCCAAGAGGGCCAATGGGATCCTGGGGTGCCTTAGGAAGAGCATTGCCAGAGAAGCTGATCTTGCCCTCTACTTAGCCCTGGTGAGGCACATCCAGAGTGCTGTGTCCAGTTCTGGGCTTCTCAGGACAAGAGAGACACAGAGCTCCTGGAGCAGGTCCAGCAGAGGGTGACAAAGATGATGAAGGGACTGAAGCATCTCTCTTACAAGGAAAGGCTGAGGGAACTGGGCCTGTTCAGCCTCAAGAAGAGGCAACTGAAGAGGGGATCTCATCAATGTCTATCAGTATCTGAAGGGAGGGAGTCAAGAGGATGGAGCCAGGCTGCTCTCGGTGGTGCTCAGTAACAGGACAAGAGACAATGGGCAGTAACTGATGCACAGGAAGTTCCACCTGAACATGAGGAAGAACTTCTTTACTGTTCTGAGCCCTGGAACAGGCTGCCCAGGGAGGCTGTAGAGTCTCCCTCACTGGAGATATTCCAGAACCATCTGGACACAATCCTGTGCYATGTGCTCTGGGATGACCCTGCTTCAGCAGGAAGGTTGGGCCAGATGCCCCACTGTGGTCCCTTCCAGCCTCACCCATACTGTGATTCTGTGAGTCTCCTCAACCATGTCCTGAAAGGAAAGCTCTCCCTATCCAGTATATAATCCCATTGTAGCACTCCCTGTCAGAGTACTGTCATAAAAACGTGTACCTTCTGCCTGTAAGTTACCACATATTGCAAAAATCCCCACTGAAGTATGTACAGGAGTATTCCCCAGAATGAAAGGCTCTGTATGCATTTAATAATTAAATGCCCATTTCATGTTTAGAACCAGATGAAAGGACAGATAACAGCAACTGGAAACAGCCTGGATATTGCAGCTTCAGCCTGGTAAGACTATGCTTTTGCCCTACTATTCTAAATATGTCTATTTTCAAAACAAAAATATTTCATAAGGAGTTTTATAATAAGTGGGAGAGCTTTCATGTCCCAACTGAAAGGGCTCCTTGAAACAGATTTAAAAAGAAAACATCAAGGAAGACATTAGGACTGTACCTCACTCTTTCATCAGTATATATAGTTCATAATGCACATCAGGTGCCACGGGAACTGCTGTTCAAGGTTAAAGCAAGGTCCTTATGAAAGGGACAATTACTCTCTAGTGACAGATAAGGAAAAGAGAGTCAAAGCTAAACCCTGTGAGCAGAAAGGCAGGAGTGCTCAAAGTTAACTGGAAAAGCTACAAAAGCCTTTACCTCGGGAAGAGGCCACTTCAGCACCTGGCTGTGAATTCAGGTTTTAATCTGCCAGCAACAGTCCCCGACAGGCTCTCCCTCCCCACGCCAGAAAGGTGGCTGGCAGCAGCCCCAGCGTGGAGCAGATCTCTCCCGGGATGGGGGGCCCTTGGGGCTGGTGGGCACCGTGGGGAGCAGTGGGACACAGAGCCCACGGCTGTGCCTGCGATCTGCTGCGTGCTGGGTTGCACTTCAAGTTGCTATGAAAAAAGCCTGGATTCAGCATTCTTGTTAAGTACTAAAAGCATAATAAAAGCATGGTTTTGAAAGGAAAATGAAAACCAAAGCTCATGTCCAATACGACCAAGTTTGGCGGAGGATTCTGGGAATCCCAGTCTGACCCACGGGAAGGTCTGGAGCCACAAAGGCTCACCCTCAATGGAAGAGGATGAAGTTGGGGAACATTTAGACAAGATGGAATACACAAGTCCACAGGATGTGGTGGGATGCATCCATGGGTGCTGAGGAATCTGGCTCATGTCACTGAGAGGCTGTGGTCATCAGGGGAGGTTCCTGAGGACTGGAAACAAGCATCACTTCTGTCTTCCAAGAGGAGGATCTGGGAAACTACAGGCTCAGTCTTACCTCAATCCCTGGGAAGGTGATGGAGCAAGTAATTCTGGAAACCATTTCCAAACGTATGAATGACAAGAAGGCAGTTGGCAGTCATCGATATCGTTTCGGGAAAGTGTAATCACACCCAACTAAGCTGAGAGTTTTGTTTGCTGAAACAACCAGATCAGTGGATGAAGGGAGGGAAGTACAACTCATCTATCTTGACTTTAGCAACGCTTGAGGCACTGTCCCCCGAAACAGCCTCACAGACAGACAAATGACCAGGAGTGGGCTCAGCAAGCGGACAGTGATGAGGTGCACTGGAAACTGGTGAACTGCTGGGCTCCAAGGGTGGAGCCATGGCACCAAGTGGATTGCAATTGCTCAGGGAATAACCCAGGGTTTATACTGTGCCAAGCTGTAGCAGGATGCTCTGCCTAGAGTGGGGGTAAAAGAACTCAACCAACACTATTTCCAAAGCTATTGGTGGTGAATAGAGAAGAGATTCTCATGCTGCTTTTGGTGTTGAAGAATGTTGAAACCTGAAGCCTCACTCATCAACCCCAGTTAAACATCCTGGGGAAGAACAGTGTCTCCTGAATGAAACTGGTGAGGATATGGCAGAGAAAAGTAACTGATAAAGGAACCAACAAGTGATAGTAGTGGTAACTTATCTGAAGCTGCTGAGCTGACACAGCCCACCTGCAGACATGACTGACAGTCACGGTGAACAAGCGAAACACGAGCCAGCAGCCAGCTCTAATTGAGCTGCACAGTGTGAGGGAAGGGCAGGGACAGCACTGCATGGATAAAACAAATACTGCAGGACTGTCTGTACACAGGGCTGAGATGGAAAAGCTCAAGAATGGACAAGACCAAACTGAACCACAGAAATAAGAAACCATCCCTTTCCCAAAAAGCATTTGGGGCAGGAGCCATCTTCATTTTACCAAAACCCTTTTCCTGATGATTTTCCTGACAGCAGGACTGCTAACCACTATCCAATGTTTAAAAATTTAGGAATAAGCTGTGCCATTCCAAGTTTTTATAAACGATCTCCAGTCAAGCTTTTTCTCTTTTAAATAATTATCAGGTCAGTTTACAAAACCAAAATCAACCAGTGTCTGATAAGCCTTAAGGTTGCATATGAACACTGGTACATCAAAACTGTGTAACTTAAAAGCAACATCTTTTCAAGGAAGAAACCTTCTGGAATGTGATCAAGAAACTAAGTAAGGCAGGAATATTACCTGTGAAAATTCAAAACATCAGACTGTCACTAGAGAAAAATGCAGCAATATCAGGAGATGCAACTGTTACTAGAAAAAGCAGAAAAAACTTTTAGTATTTTTGATTTTTAGGAAAGGAAAAGAAAAAAAAGCACATTTGCTTTCCTCAAGTGGATGAAAGGCACCTGTATAAAAAAGAAGAAAGACTGTTCTGGCTGACTCTGGACTAGTAATTTACAGGGAAAATTGTAGTTCAAAGAATAAAGTATTTATTATATCATAATTAAATATAAAGGAACACTTCAGTTAAAGTCTAAATCTAAGGCTAAAGAACACTACTAAGAAGCAGTTTCAAGTTCTGCAACCTTCATCTTACCATCACAACTTACTAAAAATGCATTTCCTTTTCTTGCTGCTCTGTAAACACCCATGGAGCAAGAGAAAACTAAACACAAAAGATGGAAGCAACCTAAAAAATGCCCTCACACCTTTAACAACAGGAACCTTCAACATTTTCAGGCATAATATGGTGGGCACAGCCACTGAAGGTGAAGAATGAGAAGATGGTGTTTCCTACCATTCCTGTGTCCCTGGGCCGTATCTTGTAGCCACATGACATGAAGCGCCCCTTTCCCAGGAGGTGTCATCCTGGCTCTGTCCTGCGATGTCCTTAAAAGTGTCACAGGTGCTTCTTTGTCCTTGGGTGCACCACAGCTCTTTGGTTCCCAGGGAGAAGACAACCTCTTCAAAGTCCACAAACTACCTTGATATATCATATATGATATATCCAGGTGATGGTTGCACAGAGAAAAAGTAATGATCTGCGACAGGCAGCAATGAAACATCCAACTGCTTGTGGCTGGGAATATTTTTTTTTTACAAACATGGATACTTTTCTTTGGCCCTCAGCAGACAAAAGGTCCTTTACTCACATATAGCATACACCAGGCTGCTGCACAAATTCTATCCTTCCTTCCTGCATCACATCCTGGAGCTTTAGAGCAGAAAAGCACAAGGGAAAAAACATATGTCAGACAACCCTCATCACTACCTCTTTTTGGGTCCTGCTAAAATGTCAACTTTTGATTATTTTCTTTTAAATGAACGCCCACCTCATGACAGGCTTTGAAACTCTCTTCAAAATATGCAATTTAGGGCTAAATTCTTGTTTATGCTACTTAGCTTCTAAAGTTATCCTGTCCACATGAAATTTTATAGCCAGTAAAACATGACTGAGTACACATGAAATAATAAATTTGATCTCCTGTCCTGATTTTTTTTTCATGTAATTAAGCTACACAGAACAATGCAGTTTAATCATTGCTAGTTTGGGACTGGCATTTATATTTCATCTAGAGTTAATGCAGTCAAACTGAGAGCAAAAGCAGCACAGACAAATGAGAGCCAGACCTCACCAAGTTAATAATTAATAACCACTTTGACGATATTTAACCCATCAGCAAAAACACAAAAGAACTTTAAGCACTGTCTCACTGCAACAAACTGAGCTCCTCATTCTTTCACCAGTACATATGGAGCAGCAATCTTTTCAAGTGTAACACAATAACTCAACATGACTTCTTACAACACTCCATCATCACCACCGGATTCATCATTATTTTCAAAGGTATAATATGCTGTTTGGATTTTTATGGATCTAAGAAACATAGTTTTGCTTAATCCTGTCACCTGAGACCACTCAACTCGAATCAGACCATATTTGCTGTACCTTTCCCATGCACAGATACTCTCAAACCCCACAGGAGGCCAGTGGCAGAGTTGGAAAATTAACTTGTCAGCATAATACAAGCCTCTGTTTACCATTGATAATGTAACTTGGTGCCAGATGTTTTCTGAAGCAGCAGGTCCTTTCACTATTACTGTTAGTGCTGCCTGYAGGTTTTCCACCTGCCAGATCATGTTTCTCACATTTTTTAATATTATCAGATCACACTGCAACGGGAACAGGTATTATCCACATGCTCACATTTAAGTAACTGCAGTATATAAATATGCTTCTTTAGTGAGCATAGATAGAACCACAAAAGCAGTAAAGCAGCTAAAGCACAAATCAAAATGCCACTTGTGAAAACATTTGATTTTGGTACTGATGAAGATAAACATCTGAACAATATTCTTACATTGCTACATTAAGCATTAAAAAGTTGCAGATTTATTTAGTCCCCTTCTTAAAATTCACTTCTTCAGGACTCCCAATTAACTCCAGGTACTTTGGATCACTCAGTCTTATCCTCTATTACTTAGTCATGTACCAATCTACTGATGACCTACAACTTTTATTTTAAAGCATTCAACAGGTGAAATATCTACTCTGGCAGCCAAGGCAGAGGAAAGAAGGCAGGAGGAGAAGAATGAGTTTAAGCCACATTACCAAGAGATGGAAGGATCAGAAGCCACAAAAGCACTTAAAAATACCTCCCAGCTCTGCCGCATCCAGTGTTCACTTTAAACAGTGGTAGTTTGAAGCAGATATGAAGGCAAAGAAAAATGACTATGAACAAAGTATAATTAAGAGTATCTGCCCAAACTTGCCCAAAATAAAAGTGAAACAATGAACTGTGTTATTTTCATAATGTTAAATCAAATGCCAAAGATGGTATTTGAAATGTCAACATTAACAAGACACACCAAGAAAAGTTAAGTTAGCAAGCTTTACACTTGCATTTCCATTGGACAAGAAGACAGATGCTTCAATCCTACAGCCATTTAACAGCAAGACAGGGATGAAAACACGCTTAGTGCCTCTTCCTCAAGAGGAGAAACGGGTAGAAAAGACTAAGCTGCTCATTTGGAGACATTATTTCAACACTGATCTCAAGTTTTACAGTGCATGCAATTCAAGATGAGCTAGATTAGCAAAAACCTCATATTTAAATGGTCTGACTTAAACTGGCTCACAGCTCTGTGGGTAACTGGTGCATGGTCAAACCCAACCCTCAGGGATGCACTTTGCTTTGAGCCCAAACACTGCAGCCTGGCTGAAAGAACTCCAAAATGTAAATAATGAGGTAAAACAATCAGGTTGCACTTGATCAAAATCTACCCATGACATTTGCAGCTTGGAGGATATGAAAACAGCACCTGGGGTAAGGACTGCTCTGCCATACTTGGATGTGCACACCATGGGAAAGATCAGAAACAAAATTAAGGCAGAATTACAGCTGCAACAGAAGAGCAGAAAGTTTGGCTCACTCAGAAGATACCATTCTATATACTGTATAAACTTTTTCATGTTCCTACTTCCAACTTTTTAACAAACCTACAAGTTACAAATCTTTTCATCTCTTCAAACAGTTATGCAAAACTTATGGTATAATTATGTATAATTCTACAGGCAATCAAAGCTTTTTGTCTTGTAACTGGGGTGGAGCCATGCCAATTCCCAAATGATGTCTGCAATACTCTTACAGCTGCACTGACTAAAAAGTAGGAAAAAAAGCCCAATATTTTTACAGGACAGGAGAGGTGGTGGGGAAAGCAGAGAAGTTATAGTAAGTTTAAAAGTTCTAGTCTACTAAGTGCAATGCTTCATCTCCCTGTGGCTGGCAATTCATCTTTAGGGATAGTATTTCCAGGAATTAAATGGATTTTCTTCTCCAAGTGACAAAAAGGTGAAGACKTTATTACTCAGACAAGTCTCCAGCTCTGCAGACAAAGGAACTTACCACAGCACAGTTGTGTCCCTCGGCTCCACACTACACTAAAAGGTGACCCAGCGGCCRGGCAGTCGCTACCAACGCCGACAAGGAAAAACAAGATGTAAAAACATTATTTTGACTAAGGACAAAACCAGCACGTGTTTTCTACATTAAGCTACTACTTTAAACCTTATGCCAGAGTTTCCAGAGAACAGCCAAGTGCTGCAAAGTTAATCAAAACAAGATGTCTCTGAGCCGTTGAGTACTGCAAGGGATCCTCCAGTGTTCAGCAGCAGGACCACCCAGAAATTTCTTTTAAGATGCAAGCCCAACAGCTGGGAAACCAAGCTTCGGCAAGTTAAACCATTTCTTCTCCTGTGTAACATTATCCCTCCCCAGGACTGCTGCAGATAAATACACTCTCATTCACAAATACAGCTGTACACTTAAATTTTGCCTTTTCTGATCTCATCTAGAATCCCAGAGAAGTCTTGGCAAGCATTGACTATTAGATACAATTAAAAGCTCAACTGTGATAGATCTTGGTTAATTGCAAACAGCACTGTGATTGTGCAGTGTACCTACATTTGCAGAGTTCAAGTATTCTTGAATATCTTAATAATACTCCATATCTGATAGCTGCTGAAAAGAAGAGATACTGGGGAAAAACTCCAGTGAGAATGCATCAAGACCTTTTTTTTAAAATAACCAGAGAAAAATCACTTACAGTAATAGTTGTATTTTATTTTCTCTTTTAGTTTCAATGTGCAGTATTTTCAGCATTTTTTTTTAAACTTAAACATACATCTAAAATTATATGCTTTCCTTTTCCCTTGAGTACAATTGCTTTTCAGGTTGGGGCTCCAAGCTTTTGCTCATCATTGCCCTCAAACTATACACCACCACAGGGTGTGTTACCTTATCCTCGTCAAGTTTATCCAACTTGATGGCGTGTATACACGGACTGATGGGAATGATAAGCTCACACAAAATGCACATGACAAAAAGCAGCACATGCTTCACAAATGCTCTGCAGCATTTATACCCAGTTACTTGAATACAGCTAAAACTTGATATACAGTAGAAGCTCTCCTGGGTATGACTGTGAGATTCTCAAGATTTTTAACGGATACTTAGGTAGCATGCATAAAGAGTTCACCCAAAATCTCAGTATTAGGTAAAATTAACATAATGWATTTCCCGAAAATTTTGCTACATTGCTTACCCTAGCTTTTACAGCAGCTTGTTTTCACTTTAAAACACTACCTAAAAACTAGCGAAGTACTTTGCCCTCTTATAACTTTTATCAATTCTATCCTTACAATCAAAATTGTTTTAAAAGAACAAAGCACCTACCATTGTCAATTAGTTGATTTCTACCTTTAGTAGAAAGTTTAGTTGGGATTGTACATGGAAAAAGTCTGATTTATGTAATGAATGTACTCAATTAGTTCCCCATCTTCTCCCACTCCATCCCTTTCAACCGCCGGGTAAGATCCTGAATGACTGAATTTAATTAAACTGCTTATTGCTATTATTTATTGCTCATTATACCCTAAAATTTCTTTTATTTAGGAAGCATAAATGCTTAGCCCTGACAGCTCCATGAAATCTTAAGACAAACCAGGTCTGCTGCTCTTGGAGAACTGTCTTTGCAGTGTTTTTGACACAACCTCCTTATCTGCTATATAGTTAACAGCCACTGAAAAAGGAGAATGGCAAGACAGAATGCTCTTAAGGCAAATCTACTAAATATCAAAAAATTACTTTTAACCCAAAAGGTTCCACTTGTTCCTGCCTTCATTTGACCTAAATCTGTTCCCTCATTACTCAGTGCTTTCGGAATGCTGCTGGTGGTTAAGAAAAAGCAATGTCTTGGTGCTAAGAAGGCATTCCTACTGAAGCAAAAGTAACACACAATCATTTACTAGATGCTTTAGGCAAGAAATGACATCTGAGTATACATTTTAGAGAAGATTTAAATAAACTCACATTCAATCTCAACTGAAAAAGAACATAAATAGTAACGAAAATACTTTGAATCACGCAAAATAGGATTGGTTTACAATAGGTTGTAGTTTCCAACCCCTCTCTCCTGCAGTCAGTGCAAGGGAGGGGGGCATGCTGAAATGAAACACAAAGCAAACTTTATTTAATAGGCCAGTGGGTAGCTGGCCCAAAAGCTATTTATAACAAGTTGGCTGGCATACAGGGTTCTTAGGGGAGGGCCATGTTATAGATTTAGTAAAAGTAGGTTCTTTGACAACTGAATTGTAAATGAAGTTTCAAACATTAATCTGTCTCAAGTATGCTCCCAGTCATGCCATACCTCTCATCTTGTAAGGCTGCAAAGAAGCCAGTTTCATTGCAAAGCACATTAAAGATGCTGTTTGCTTTGTTTAGCCAGGACACCAAATGTATGTCTTAAGTCCAAACACCTTTCTACCCTGCTCTCAATGAAAAATGAACACCCCGATTTTCAGAATTAGCTTTCTGTTTATAGCAAGTTAAAAACACTCCACGAAATAACATCTTGCGTCAAGTCAATCTCAAAGCATAAGCAATATTTTTATTTCCTTAAAATCTAACATCAGAATCCCTCAGTGGCCACTGTTCTGCTGTTACTGCCCCTGTGGCACACCTCCTGGCTTGTGTCACTAAAAGCAGACAGAAGTGATTTTGAGTATGAATTCACTCCAAAAGAAATGAGGGTGTGGAAAGAATGCCTAGAAAGTAGACAGGAAAGTGAAATGTCAGAACTGAAGCACTACTGGAGTGTGTTTCCATACTAGGAAGACCCTTTAAGCTACATTCCCTTCAGGTCACAGAGACTTTCCTAAGAGGAGGTGCCCTTCTTCAGACACTTAGGACACGTTACAGGAGGTATATGTACAACAAATCTCCAAGAGAGATTAAAACAGATGAAGTTATTACTACCAGTGAATCTGTGTGAGGGTAAAACTGACTGCATCAGCTCTAGAGCTTGTCTTGAAACAGGTAATGCAAATATTTGCTCTAAGGCTGGCAAGAGGCATTTGAGGAATGGGAGTCTGTCACATCTCGTGTTTTTCATCCAGCTGTGCTGACTGTTTATTTCAATCTATTTCTTCACTGGCTGGAAAGATTCTATAGCAAATCCCAAGCTGGTTTGGAAAGTTTCGTAAAGGGTCTAGCTCCCGTGATCCCAAGGCAAAGTAACCAGCTAGTCTGTGTTAATCATGAGGAGCTTAAAATTACAAAGAATTTAACAGTTTCATAACACAACATATACTGTTATACGGTGAGAATATGACTAACCTGATGCTTAAAAAATATATTAAAATCTATTTTAAATTCTGGAAAATAGCTTACAAAAATATCTTCACTTAAACTATATATCGTACAAAAACTGACTGGTGTGTGGGTTTACAGTACAAAACGATTATTGGTGATTACAAAAGGGAAGAGTGATCTATACTACCCCTTAATGAAAACACAGGGCATTATATTTCACTGCCTGGAATTAGACTTATCAGAATTAAGATAATTTCCAATATAACTCAAAAACTTTCAAACAGTATCTATTTTATTAAACCTTTTTTTCTGAAATCCTGTTCAGTTTCTTTTAAAAATCACCACAGTGCTGTGGCCCAAGGAAGAAGAGTAACCCAACTAAGGACAGAAATAATTGCTCTAGATAATAAGATCTGTAGAGAGCTAAATACAGCAACATCTACAGTTGTTTCTACTGCCCATACTATCAATTTCCTCTCCAGTTTCTAAAAGGAAGTTACACCAGCGGACAGTTCCTTTGTAATCAATTTACGGGCAGAAGCAACAATTTTTGGTCTAGATTGGAATTAGTTTAAATACATGGGTTTAATAAATACAAATATACACATCTGTATACATTAAATGTTGTCACATGTGTATAATTTCAACATATACATTATATACAGAAATACATACAGTACATGCTCCTCCTGACAACACTATCTCATTTTTCCAAGTGTCACCAAAAGGTGTGATAGGAAAATGAAGAGAGGTTAAATGTAGGATCTGACTGAGAACCAAGGTACCATTTCTCTATAATGAAAGAATGATAACGAATACAACTAAAGACAAATGCTGTGCTAGATTTCCTCATGTAAAGCTTAGGAATCAATGGCATTCCTTGGGTGGTGAGTAAAAGATCAATCTGGCCCTGTGCAGTGTCCTGAAATTCGTGAATATTTGTATTGTGTTCGTGTCTAAAGCATTATGGATACAACAGGTAATAAAAGAGGTTGTGTAATCTAACACTTCAGCCAGTCCCAAAGTAGACCACAGCAGCCTTCTGATTCTTTACTGCTACCATAAATTTGTTTACATGAGAGTGGTCTGAATCTACATGAGTCCRTGGTCTCAGTTAGGAAAGGTCAAATGGTTGTTGACTACTGGGGAGCTTGCACCATTTTGTCTCTTAAAATGCTGTGCAGCAAATAAGAGCAGTTTCTTAAGTATCTAAAGTTTGATCCAGAGTACCTAGTCCTCTTTTTTACCATTATGTCTCAAAATAAAGGAATTCAAAAGAAGTTACAGTAAAGTGGATCACAAGAATGCCTCCTTAGTACAGTTTCTCAAGACAAATTAATCAACATATTCCAGTTTTAAAGCACTTTAAGAAAAAGTGAGATGCAAAACAAGATGTAATCTGTACATTAAGATGGACTTCCAAAAGGAACATGAATTCAAGCACAAGAAAAAAAATGAGGACAATACAGATGTCAAGACATTCAGTAGCATGGCTTCTGTTCATCTCCAATTACAGCACAGCTCATGCACCACACATCTTACAATTTTACATACTGTACATAATATAGAAATATTTAAGTTAAAATTTCTTTCACTGATATACTGTACTCAAATTTGAAATCCTGAGAAGAAAAAAGAAAAATGTGTGGTTACGTATGTGCACTATATCTCTGGTATCACCAACACATACACCACCGAATATGAGAAAGTCCAGAGAAATTACATGCTGGAAGTGTAAATCATAATTGCCATTTTCTCTTTTCCTTTTTTTGGGAGAGACATTAGGAAACAAATTCTATTCTGTACTACACAACAGTATATACAGGTACATAAAACTATGAAGTTGGGTAACGACTGCAGGTTGCAATAACAGTCTGTCAGTGTCTTACCGGCTGTGCCACAGTGGCTTCAGCTGAACATGAGGAAGAAGAGGAATACCAGTTACCTTACGTGTGGTACTTGCTCATATTTTACAGCTAGGATGTGTGGCTCAGGTTAGTCCTCAACACCACTTGAGAAACACTGACATACTTCTTTCCACTTAGAGGTGCCTGGTGTCAACCACAACCACACCAGACTTCTCAGGCGATTCCAGTGCTGCAGAGGACTTGTGTCCTTCCAGTGCTGGAAGGAAAACTGACAGGTCCGTATTCATCACAAATGCAACCCCAGATACTTTCTTGATCTTGCATTCCCCATAATTCATATCCCAACACTAGTCATGCAGTTCCACTATACATCAGGATGTTCAACATGCTGTGACCTTGTGGACATTTTGCAAACAAGTCAGCAGGCGATGGTATGGGGTTCCTGGAGACGCTACCACCTCAAACACCGACTGGAAGGCCCTTCGATCCAATTCTTCATCTATCTGGTGTCGGTAGAAGTCTATGGCCACCAAACAGAAGATGTTAACATCCACTTGCTCTGATTTTCCCATTCTGCTGATAATATGTGGAAGGCTGAAACATAAGTTAAGGTCATAAAATGACAGATGYTGCTCATCTTTTGGTTTAGGAGTTTTAAACACTGTTCTCCAATAAAATGGTTTATTTTTGAGTTCACCAACAATGTTCAAGTGCAAAATACTGCCATCTAGCAATTAACTGCTACTACATGAATCCTATTTCTTCATTAATGTCTCACAATTTCTTATCCTCAGAAATTAATTTCAAGCTAGCAGTAGTTTTCTTTATCCATTGGAGCAAACAATGCAATCAGCAACTGCTGAGAGCCAAAGAGCACTGCTGAGATTGAGAGTCATTAGGAAGTTTCAAATATGACAAATGGCCACTTTTTTGTCTGGTCACAAAAGGCAAGTTATTTTTCTGTTTGTTTGAGGGATTTGTTTTTAAATAAACCAAGCACTAATATCACATACATATACATATACACATACATATTTATACATATATATATATACACACACATATATATGTATGTCTTTTGGCTGTTCCAATTTCCAATTTATTTGGCCAATGCCATTCCATTGCCAGAGCTCACTATTACTGCAGTGCACAGCCAGGTGGATAACTGCAAAATACAGTTTGTATGTAGAGGATAATTCTCTTGATTTTGAGTTTGTTAGCTTTTTAAATTTTTTTCAATATATTTTATCTTGCAGAAGGAATATGGAGCCACGCTTTTAAAGGTCACAGCAGTACTGTATCTTCATGAAGCTTTTAAAAAGTCCTTCAAAGTAAGGACTTTCCCAATCACCTTGCATAATCAAAAGGAACAGATCTTAAAGCAGTAGTTTGAGATGACTTTGTTCTAATAATCTATTTAGAAGTTCTCTTTTTTCCCCACAAACCTGAGGTACCAACAGCACAAAGCCATATACACCATTATTGTCTGCAGCAAAACTGCCTTTTTTGTGTGTTACACTTGTGCTCTTATCCTTCAAGACTTTACACTATAATTACCCAGAAATGGCACAGATTCCCAAAAAATCCCAATMTTTTTAGGATACATTGCTGAAATCCATTGACTGGTGGAAGCACTGACAAAAAAACAGGAAAGACTCCACATTGCCATTGCCACAGGTGTTCTTTGTGTGAAATTAGAGAGAGAGAGCATCACCCAGTCACGGACCATCGAGGACTGCCCAGTGCTATGCAGTGTCTGGAACACCTGCAAAATATTGTACACAGGAATAAAGACAGGGTAGATGGACATGGGAAAAAGTTCAGTTTCTCTTGTTCTTTCCAGCTACAAAGCTCTGAGGTTCACAAACTGGATTCCTGGAGACAACTCTGAGTCTAAAGAATTAGTGAACTGGACTCCTGACGTATGTGCCAGACTGAAGCAATCATTCAGAAATTTAAGACTTGTCTGGTGTCTCTCTTTTTATAGATCAAATGTGCTGTACACATGCACTCTCCAATGATGCATAAATCCAGCAGGTGCTAAAGAGCCAAAAACTCAGAAGCCCAACTGAACCCACAAAGGCTGGACTGTTAGGCTCATAAGGTGATGGCTCTCTCAAATCTAGTGTCTGGGCATCAGGATCACAACTACTAATTTTCTCTTTATGTTCTCATTATCAGTGACTGAACTGTCCTGCTGTGAGCTTTGGCTTCCAGGCGACATGGCAATTCTAACCCTTGGTGCTGCCTGGAAGCCAAAGCTCACAGCAGTACAGCTCAATCACTGTGACTGGTTTGTTAGTTCTAATTAACAAAAGTGGTATTTGGCCCTTCAACTGAGCTGTTGATTATTTAGAAACCTTCTGAAACATTTAAAAAGAAAAATAAATGTATCAATACTACCTTATAAACTACTGTGGCCATGAATTGTGGGTATGGCTGCTGATTGGATAGAAATTCCCCAATAACTTTGTTCATTACATCTTGTGGAGGGAAGAAATCATCAAGAAACTGTGGAAGAATCCGAGCCACTACACGAGCTTCAAAAGGAAATCCCTTCCTGATCCTAAAAATAATAAAAAAGAAAATACTTTATGATTGAATTCCAGTTTGCATCTTGCTCTTTTTCAATTTAATTGGCAACTAAAAGAATATTTTATTTTCATTTCTGGATAGGCAAGTTCTCAACACTGATGAATCCAAATCTTCATGTAATCTTAGCAACAGACTACCCAAAGAGGTCTGTCAAAGCTGTCAGAAGCTGTTACAGGTGTGTCCTTACTCCCACACTCTCCYCTTTTCTTTTTTAAATAGTCACATTTTTTGAAGGTCTAGAATTGCATCAGAGGTGACACTTACCAATAGGAATGCTGAAAAAACYAAACAAGAACAAAAAAGGACAGGGAGACCACTCCTAGTTATCAGACAAAAGATCATTTGTAAGGAGAACACTAATTTCCATTCGTAACATCTTTGCATTTTTTATTCAAGATCAGAATGACCAATATACCAAACAAGAAAAGCAAGGTGCTCTGCTCTGTAAAGAAGGGACAAGATACTCCAATCTACAGACAACTTTGTTAAATAACACTGACTGGAAAGTCTTTYTAATAAAGGCTGCATCTGTTGATGTGTCAAGATCAAGTTACCATTATGTGATTCTTCCCTGCAAGTTATTTTTTGCTTGTAGCATTCACATTTGTTTTGCTAACTCTTCAGAGTGRTATTTTCAAAAGCACTCAAGCACTGCTCTAGTTCTGTTCTCACCAAGTGCAGAAGTGAAACCCTCCTCCAGTTTTATGGAAAAACCACTGAACACTTTAAAAAATGTAAACCCATTACCCACAAACTACTACACAAAATCTAACATGCTATACTCACTTAAGACAGCTTGAGATTGTCAGATCAAAACAGGGGTTTTGAAATGTTTCCATTAATGAGTTCCATGTGAATACAGAAGTTTTACTGTAGCCTTCCACTGCAATTACTTAACAGCCTCAGAAAGAGCAAGTCTTGTGTGGGGGAAGGGGAAAAGAAGTTTTAAACTCTTAGGGTGGTTTGAAAGATTATTTCCTGTAAACTGGATTTATATCCTTGATTATGTAGAAGACATCCTGAAAAAYACTTAAGAGTTTGACCTGAAGGGAGCTGGAAATACATTTATGAAGTATTATGGTTTGTGCAACACACAGTATCAGTTAGGACAAGTCTGTTCTTCATTTACATTCCTGTACATTCGTGCTGCCTTCAGCAATTCCATCAGTGTTACTGCRTATACCAGGAGTGTAACTTTTAAGCAATAGTAAGCAGAGAAACATCAATAATTAACTATTAAGAACTGTCAAATAGAGAAGTGACCACACAGAATCATTTCCCTCCCAGTGCYCCATTTACATGTTTTGTACTCTTACCTATCAAAAAGGACAGATACTCGTTCCATAGCTACGATCACAGACTCACTGTCGGGAGCACCAGGATTGGCATCTGTGATACGGCTGGGGCTGATTTTTTCCTTTCCTAAACCAAAATAATTTGTTACAAGTTCACTGTGGATGTTAAAATACACTTCTTTTACTGTTGGTAACAAAAATAAATTAAGAAACTTAGCACTGCTAGCAAGCCAGTCTCTCAGCACATCAAAAGTATAAAAAAGTGAGTACCTGTGTACATGCAAGTCAGCATTAATCCAAGGGCTGCCATTGCTCTGTGGGGGCTCTGCACATTCACCCTGTCAACACTCAGTTTAACCAGCGATTCACTATCCAGCCTAGAAAGTTGCTCTGAAAGAAGGAGTCGTTCTAATCCTCTCAAGACACAGTGATAAATAATAGATGGTGTTGATTCATCACTTCCAGACACCATGACTCCACACATCTGAAATAAAGCAAAAAGCCAGCTACCTGGTTTTGAGGTGTATTTAGGTCAKCTTCTAGCACAATACAACTGCAACCAGTATAGAACAGCATTAGGCATTAAGAAAAACTGATGAAACTAAACCCAAAAGCATACCTACACCATAGTAATCAAGTGTTAACAATAGCTATGTGGTGATCCCAGGTTACAAGACCACCCCTGATTGAAGGCATCACAACATACCTGTATAATTCCYGCAGAGAATTCAGGCCCTACATCAAGTGGGTAATTCTCGATCAAGTAGAAAGCAGCTGCACACATTACCAAGATGTGCTGTTGGTTATGGATATTCACACAACTGCAAGTAAGCAAAAACACTAGTGGTCACATCAAAGCTGTCTACGTCACAAACAGAGACACTATAAACAATTCCTAGAAACATGAGGTATTTTTGCACAAGAAATTTAAGAAATTTTTCAAATCACAAAATGTAACACCAAGATGCCATAAGAGAACACTGGTTATCATGAAAATGACAGAAAAACGAGGTTTAAGGAACACAGTTTACCAAAGACACAAAAGCCTGAACTATCAAACAGTTTTCTCACCCTCAAATATGATTTCACTCTGTAAACCAAACCCAAAATTGGATGATATTTTCAATGAAAATGCCAAAACCTTCTTGATACAACAGCCTGCTCTAAAACGTACTGGCAACCACAAACAACACAGAGCCCTTTTGTTCACACATAAACATGCAACAGTTTGGAGCCCAGGGGAAAGGGGCAAGAGTCTTACTGTGCTACTCCTCTCAAATTGGAGAGCAGATACTCGCTGATAATTGGAATGAGTTGCTTTGCCGTCTCATCAAGCAAGTCACACTCAAGGATATAAAGGATTCCATGCAGAGCTCCAATCCGACTTGGCATATGGGTGCTTCTTAGGGTTGATTCCAGCAGTCGACTTACTGGTTCAGCCACAGCTTTATCCTAATACATCCAACARGAATCTTCATTAGAAGACAGCATTGCTTTAAAATACTGGCAAGTCCTGTCACTTGGAAATACTTGGAACAAATTAAAGAGCAGAAAATAGGGAATGAACCAGAGCCTGACTTAAAACTACTTTGAATCAAATGTCAAAAGACTAATGCAATGAGATAAGAGATGAATTGCAGAGTAACTAGTAAATTGATGCTGATTTATTTTGTTTTGTACAAAGTTATGTCATGACTTGAAAAAACCCAAGATAAGCCTTAGTTCAGTAAACAATACATTCTATTAAGAATATAGGACTTGAATGATTGAAATTTTCTGGCCTTCCATCTAACCACAAAGGATGCTTCGATCTGAAACAGACTGGCACCAGATACCTATGCTCTGCCATCTACTCAACTCATAGTACATCATTTCATCAATTTGTTCTCTGAGACCACTGGCACTCAGACCTACACATTTTTCTCCCCACCAATCCCATGATCTGGATGAGGGAATCAAATGCACTCTCAGTTGGGCAGGAGTGTTGATCTGCTGCAGGGCAGGAAGGCTCCACAGAGGGATCTGGACAGGCTGCATCACTGGGCCAAGGCCAGTGGTCTGAGGTCCAACAAGGCCAAGTGCCGGGTCCTGCCTGTGCAGAGTCACAACAATCCCCTGCAGAGCTCCAGGCTCCAGGGGCAGAGTGGCTGGAAAACTACCTGGAGGAAAAGGACCTGGGGATGCTGGTCGACAGCTGCTGAACATGAGCCAGCTGTGCCTAGGTAGCCAAGAAGGCCAATAGCACCTGGCCTGGATCAGCAACAGTGTGTCCAGCAGGACCAGGGCAGTGATTGTCACCCTGTGCTTCACAGAAACATTAAGGTTGGAAAAGACCTCCAAGATCATTGAGTCCAACCTTTGACTGAGCATCACCATCAACTAAACCACAGCACTAAATGCTACATCTGGTCGTTTCTTGAACACCTCCAAGGATGGTGACTCCACCACTTTCCTGGGCAGCCTGTTCCAATGCTTAACAACGTTTTCAGTGAAGAAATTCTTCCCAATAGCCAACCTAAACCTCTCCTGGCACAACCTGAGGTCATTTCCTCTTGTCCTGTCATTCGTTGCCTGGGAGAAGAGGCTGACCCCCAGTTTGCTATAACCTCCTTTCAGGCAGTTGTAGAGAGAGCAATAAGGCCCCCCCCAAGCCTCCTTAAGCTCCATCCTTAGGGACATGSTTTAGTTAGGTTAGTGGTTGGACTCAATGATCTTAAGGGTCTTTTCCAGCCTAAATGATTCTACAATTCTATGTTTAATAATCACAGATTGAGCTGCTATCAGATACTTCACTCCCTGTTATCACAGTACCATTGAAATATACAAAATCTATTCTAAACTGTTAATTTTGGAAAGTCTTTTCCTTACAATCTAAGTATTTCTTAGAAATTATTTGCTTTACCTTGTCCTTTACTCATTAAGTATCTAAGATATAGGCCAGTTTTACAGTGTCTGCTCTCCAGTTGCTCTTTTTAAGCAGATTTTCTACATAACTGAGCACAGAACAACCAGTAACTCTTGATGGAATCAACTTCTTGTTTTTTAACTCCCACCAAGCTGTTATGTTCAGCTGTTTGCTTGTGAGAAGGTGTTGTTAGCTCACTGAGTGGGAAATGACAGCCTAGTCAGAATAAGGTGATCTCTAAAACTGTTTCTGTAGGTTTGCCATCACTTTCCCAGCCTTCCCTTGTGCAGTTGCTGCTACAATAGCTACTGGAAGCCCCATCCCAAAAGTCTTTCAAAACTCCTGACTATTACCCATACAGCTGTATATAAGTCTCAGAGTTTGTAGAAATGCTAACTCCYTCCAAAATAATTTGTAGTCTTTTTCCTAAGTAATTCCACTCTGAARTGTCCACTGGAAAGTACTTCTGGTCTACACATTTAAAGACAGAATGATGCAATGGAGGGAAGAGTGAGGGAAAGAAACGGGATACCTGACTATCTGGGGCTACTTATTCATCACATGCACTGTCCCAGCCTCCCATGAGATCACAGCCATCCACTTGTAATATAAATCTAGCAAAAGTTGTTCTACAAGTCCTCATTTCTGGCCTGAAATGTAACAAATGAGGAGTCCAGGGCAAAGGCAACACTGAACTAAGTAAGACAAACCAAAAAGCACATTAAATTATGCTCAAACCTTAAAAAAATATCAAACCAAACAACCTTTCTGTTTGAATAAGGAGGAATTGGAGACGATGTCTGCAGACTCTGAAAGCCCAGAATACATATCCTATGACTCCTTAGAGCCATGCATATCAACTAAAGGATATTCTTAGAGACAAATCACTCTTACCAAGTGCACCAGATTTTGCAGCAGAAGCTAAAGATGAGTTAACCTAGACACTCATGAATATGCAAGAAACTTTCATGAGAATTTCTTACCATTCCAAGAACAGCAGCAGCTTTACAAGTAGCTGGTATCAAATACTGTACAAGAATCTCATCTTCTGATGGATGCACCTTTCGCAACTCTGTCAATGTTGTGTACATCATCTCAAACTGATTCCTTTCTGTAAATAAGTCTGACACTGCCAGAAGCTGTACAGAAATTAAAATTTAATATAAAACAAATAGTAGACAGCCAAAAATTG
Organism: Amblyornis subalaris; assembly: GCA_018881555.1. Lineage (NCBI taxonomy): Eukaryota > Metazoa > Chordata > Aves > Passeriformes > Ptilonorhynchidae > Amblyornis > Amblyornis subalaris. The sequence continues at coordinate 4,175,040 of JACAXG010000056.1, read as the reverse complement.
ACTCTCCCTTCTGTTAAAATTGTGAGAAAAAGATTCCTCAATTGAACTACTAAATGTGTAAACATTTGCTTAAGTGTCTGAAATAACTATTAACTATTGCTGTTCAGTATTAATTCCACCTTTCATCTCAGATAACAATTACCTCCAACAAAAGGTCCTTTTTTTCCAAAAGGTTTACAAAATCAAATCCACTATAGTAAGTAACTCTGGGACATGAAAAGACATTGTCATTTATAATGTCCTAAACCACCCCAAAACACACAACATGCACTTTTCTTGCAAGGATAGTTTCATTTTAAGTCTTTTATGATAGTGAGTAATGGCTATCAAGACACATTCCACACCTGTGTTCTTTAATTTTGCTTCTACACTTCAGTAATCAATTTAATTCTCTAATACATTATTGTTCCGTCTTCATTTTCTCACAAAGGGATAGGATAAGCAAATCTTGTTTTAGGAAGCAGTCAAGTAAAATACCAACTATCATGAAGTAATGATAAAGTATTTATAACGTAGCAGCAGAATATGAAATTCAAATGCTTATATAGTTTAAATCAGTATAATGTAGCTGCTGAAGTTATATTTCTGTACTGCCCATACAACAGCACTACCCAGAAAATTCAGTGTGTTCCATACATTAAAAGATGCTTTGCAAATTCTGCTTAGCTCTGAACACTTGGTAACACATACTCAATTATGACTCWGAATAATAATTTGGACTTACTGATCGCACCACTTCACTGATCAAAATGACTGGTGTTCTCTTGCTAGGGTTTGATGGCAATATCCACTGACTGTACAGTTCAAGCAAGAATTGAGAACAAGAATGGATATCTACACCAGCCCGGTGTTTCCTGCACGGAACAAMAAACAAGTGTTAAAATGGCTACTAAGACATGCTAAAATGATTGATTTGAAATAACGCAGTTATTTACCAGCATGCAATTTATAAACTCAACTTATTGAACTCAATATGAAGAGATAAAAGCTTATCTATGRCTCAAAGGAGGGAAGAGACCAAAAAATAAGACACCTGGTGTTTATAGGTGAGGTTGGTGGTGAGGAAGGAGCAGGTACGTCATTCTCATCTTCTTCATCCTCACCCCACTCTTCTTCTCTCAGTGGAGTGATATTATTTCCTAACCATATGGAGTGTATAGAGACCTTGCAACACAAACAAAAGAGAAGAACAAATAGCAAAGTGCATTTAACACCCCCATAGTCAGACTAGAAAAATCTTAGAGGCCAAATACACTTTTCATTTCAATGACAGGCAACACAAAGCCTTCTGGCTGAGGAGACACCCTGTTATGATCTACCCTGCTTCACTCAGATCTTTTAGTTTCTATTTGATGTTAAGCAATGTTTCTTAACTAATTTTTCAAAAACTGGAAGAAATTGTAATCAAAGTCAAGTTTGAAGCTGAGCTTTCAACAAACCTGTCCCAGTTTATAATCCATRTCCCCTATTTCTCGTTCAGTATTGATCTGCAGTAGGAGTTTTTCATGGCTGATAAGAGCACCTATAACAAAACACAAGATGAATTTTTTAAAAGTGCATAACAAAGTACACGTGAAAACAGCTTTATTTCCCACCAACTGGATCAAATAAGTYTTTGTGACAGTATCTTTTCCACTTTTTAAATGTAAAAGAAATTCACTCTCCCCTTCTCCCCCAGAAACAAGCACTTACCTGTAGTAGCAGGAGAAAGTGATGGAACAGGGTCCCAAGCTTGGTATAAGTGATGAGTAGCAATATTATCTCTCTTGGATACCATTGCCTGGATTTCCTGTTCAACAATTCCCCTGATAACACTTAGCTTCCTCCCAAACCTGAAAACCCAAGAGCAATCAATTTTAGCAGATCTTTGCTTTAACAGTTTTGTGCAAGTCTCCCTGTATTACTCTGCAATGTTGTGTGTCTATGCTTATTTTCCTATTCAGGAAAATGAAAATATCGAAAAATACATTGTGCACACTGTTTACTAGATTTTATTAAGATGTTATCTTTTTCAGATAATCTTTTAACTCAGCAGGTTCACAATGCTAAGTCCATGCAACTTCTATGTAAACAGATCCATTCACATATAGTCTTGCTTAGAAAATACAATCCATACATATTTTTGCTACAGCTAGCCTAAGCAATTGTAAGTATTAATCACAAGTGTTATACATTTGAAAACATGTAAAAACAAATACCTTGTGTCCAGAGCTTTTAAAGCTTTGTTTCGGGGCTGCTGTTCCAAGCAGCTAACTGCTGGATTGCCTGCAACAGGTATTGTCATTGCACTCAGCACCAGGGAAGTGATGGCTTGTACGGCAAGAACATTAATTTGGGTCCTCTCTGTATCTTCCTGTAAAATAAACTCACTGTAATTTGAATTGTTAAAAAAAAAAAAAAAAAAGATTCCCGAAAGCCCTGAGTATCAGTTTGCCACCTTTCACTAAATTATCATTAATAAGCCTGACATCTAGTCTTCTTCCCATTCAGAAATCTGACCTAAACAATGCACACAAAGCACTGACTGCAGCAGCAACACACCCATCCTTCTCATCAGCCATTCTGCATGCATCTCTCTTTTGTCCCAACAGCATTAAAACCTCAAGGTGTCCATTTTGGAACTTTTTAAAGTGTTTAGCTTTTTTCTTTGCAGATACCCATTAATTACTTGTTGAAACAAAGCATCAGACCACAAGAGTATGATCCTTTTTAGAAAATGTAAGATGGGAACAAATGTCCAACTTAAAGAAAAAATGTATTTCAGCAAGTATTAACATACTGAAATTTATAAGCACGCTTAAAATATTTGCCTAGGCAAATAACCTTTCAGGTCAAAGAACTAGAACCTAGTAAAAGCAGTTTGCTAGCAGATTAAGACATCTGAAGAGGGAAAATCTCTTTCATGCTAGCCAAGTTCACTCTCGTCTTGACTTTGCAGAATCATCAAGGTTGGAAGACACTTTAAGGTCATCCAGTCCAACCATCAACCCAGCACCACCATAATCACACCTAAACCATGTCCCCAAGTGCCACATCCAGATGCCTCTTGAACACTTTCAGAGACAGTGACTCCACCACCTCCCTGGGCAATGTGTTCCAATGCCTAACCACTCTATCAGTGAAATTTTTTTTTCTAATATCCAATCTGAACCTCCCTGGTGCAGCTTAAGGTCCTTCACTTGAAACACRGCAGAAGAGATTGACCCCCAGCTGGCTACAACCTCCTATCAGGTAGTTGTGGAGAGTGATGAGGTTGCCCCTGAGCCTCCTCTTCTCCAGATTAAACACCCCCAGCTCCCTCAGCCCCTTCACCACTTTTGTTGCTGTTCTTTGGACATGAATATTTTGGTATAGGAATTGATATATAAATACATATATTTTGGTATATAAATTGACACAAATTTTGTTGTAAATTTCTTCAGATCTGACCCCCAAATGCCCTTCACTTGAACATTTACCTAAGCTAGAAGCCCAGATATCTGATATAGTCTGCAAGCGGGAGCAAGACACATGAACATGCATCTCCAGGACAATTAATTTCTAGTCAAGAATCTTACAAAAAAAAGAAAACTGTGTTGAGTGACATACTAATATAGAGTTGAAACAGCTTCACTAWTTTTTTTCCATACTATTTACATGCTTGCAGAGTCTCTAAGCTAGAAGATGGATGTGTCTGAACTCACCGGGATATGACGACAAGGAAATACAAACTAGAAAAAATTCTTTTCTGCTTTACAGTTTTATCACTGGAAACAGTTTTCTTAGTTTAAGTAAAATTTCATTTAAAAAATACAATGAATAACATTACCTCTTGCTGGTTCTCCTCTTGGTCCATTACAATGGGCTGAGTTACAAGCACTCCAAGCAAAGTAGCCCAAGTCTCTTCAAACTGAGTACGGCTGATCCATCCTATGGAAACACTCAGAGATAGCCATTTATGTCTTAATATAAAGTTAAACAAGGAACAGCATTAAAAAAATGGTACACCATTTCCACAGATTTAGTTTCATATCATTTCCTATTCAATTTGGCATTTTTTGTRATGGAACAGGCTTCCCAAGGAAGTGATCACAGCACCAAGCCTGACAGAATTTAAGAAGTGGTTGGACAATGCTCTCAGGCACATGGTGTGACTCTTGGGGACGGGGCTGTGCAGGGCCAGCAGTTGGACTCTATGATCCTTGTGGGTCCCTTCCAATTCAGCGTACTTTGTGATTCTGTGATCTACTAGGTATGGATGGGAATGACAGAGAACCACACCACAGCTTCTCTCCTTCAGCTCCAAGGAGAAGGTGGAGAGAATTAAAAACACTGTGCTAAGACAGTCATAGAACGGTTTGGTTGGAAGGGTCCTTTCAAGATCATCTAGTCCAACCCAAACATCTGATGTCTGAGCTGAAGATAGGTTACAGAGGTATCTTATCACAGAACATTATACTATGCATTAATAAAAAAAAGTGGGAAGGAAGCAAAATATTCTCAAACATGCTGTCAAGTCTATGCTCCAGAAAACAAGTGGCCATTCTGCAAGAGCACACTGAAATCTCCCTGAGTTGGAATAATTTTTGGCTTTTTTTCTGTAGTTTCTTCTCTGCATTGAACAAAATGTAAGAATTACTGCAGCACAATTACTAACCTGCTCTGAAATATTATGTGGTTTCCACATAAGCAACAGAAGTAAGCAAACAGTACCAGATACAGTTATTCAGTAACTTCACAACACAGGTAAATGCCCAATAAGAGCCAAGTGTATTAATTTTTAATTTTGTACATACCAAGTGTATTAATGCGATAGATGAACTCCTTAAAGATTTCCTTTTCTTGAAGAAATTCTACTGGGATTTCAGGAAAAACTGTGCCAAAGTCACCTAAAGGCTTTGGTGACCAGCCTAATTTCCAGACCTAAAGAAATGTAATGAAAGTTTCATTATCCAAACCAGATATAGTATTTACATGACAGCTCTAAATATACAGGCACCATTCAAAAGCAACAAGACATCAGTAAATAAAGTAATTCTCCAAATACAAAAAAACCTCAAAGATGGATGGAACATCTAACACAACTTATATACATTTCTCATTTTAGGGCCTTTTCCACCATACTGCTCACTGTAAATAAATTATTCAGTCTTATGGTCCAAGTTTAAATATAAAAGCAAATAAGTTCCTGTCACATACTTCAGTTTAGAACTGAAATGCCAGGTGACTCCTAGATTGTGGGGAAATGATGCTGAAACGGAATTCAAGGAAGATAGTTCACATACTATTGATGCCTGAAAAAGCACACTGATACATCAGAGAGGAGGCAAAGAAGTTTCAACCAAAAAAATTATGTTTTGATATCCTCTCAAAAAAAGAGTGCTGAGAAACAGAGCAATGGCCTTGCACATATCAGGAGCCCCCTTTTGCTCTGCCTATAATCACGTTTCTGATAATGGTTTTGAAGTTCACAAAAATAAAGTCACTTCACAATACAAACAATACATGGAGGCTATCACAAGGTGTTCTCAAATCCATGTTGCATAAGCCAAGAGGAAAACGTTGAAATACCTCATCCAAACGACCCAAGGTGATTTAGGAAAGAACGGTAATACCAATCTAAAAGTATCTGTGTGGAATAGCATGGTATGATACCAAACACAGACACCTGTGTTAGTTCAGACACTGCTTCAGACACCTCAGCGCCACTGCATCATCGTGATGCTTGCATGACAAAAAGAGTTATGTGTCAAAGAAAGTGGAAGTGTAGATTTTGCACTCTCTCCAGGTTAGGCAATCCCACTGAGCAGTAGGAAATATTAGCCCTAACAAAGCACACAGGTCCTTGTTTGCTCTCTTTCTTAAACTACCAGCTGGACATGTTTTCACATAAGAAGGTAAGGAGCACAGACACTCCTTGCTCACCGAATCTCTGATTCCAACGTGAATTCTTATTTGTTATCTTTATAATGTTGTTACTCAGTGTTCAAAAAGCCAAACTGATTGATCAAACCAGCTGAAGGTTGAAGTCCTACTGATGTAGGAATTAAGATGCAGCACACCATGCTTGGTTTTCAAAAAGTTTTTCAATAACTTTTAAAGTCCTGAAAACAAAGCATAATAAACATACCAAGGGAGGTACTCTTGTGTAACTGTTCACTACAGGCAGCCTTGCTAAACTGATGATGATGTTCTTGAGGACAGGAGTGAGAAATGCAGGGATGCTGCTGTTGCTTTTGTGCCCCAGTGACAAGACAGTCTGTAAGCATTCCACCATCTCAGCTATCATTTCACATGCTGCAATAATGTGTTTTGTCTCTTTGTTGGGAGAGAAAGAAATTCAGTTTTACGAATCCATTCAGAAGACAAATAATTTTAAAAGACAGAAAATTAAAAGATTTGTAACAAAAGAGTACGTCAACTAAAAAGGACAAAACAACAATAAGRACATATACAAAGAAATAAAGATTTTTAAATCCCAGAACATTTCAGAAAACTGAATCTGTAGCATGCTGCACAGCTAACAGAATCTCCCCAAAGAAAAATCTGCATTAATGTTTAACCTTCAAGAAAAAACAACTATACCTGTCGAAAATAAGTCAACCTATATTTAATAGACATTTACCAAACACAAATAAGGTCTCAGATGAACTCTTATTGTTAAAAATAGCAGTGGAAAGGGTGCCTACAAATATTTCTTCAGTGAAAGTTTAGGGCAAAAACGGAATTCACTGTTTACTTACTCTCTGTGTTTGAATCAACTTCCCCCTCACTTAAAGGTTTTGAAGCATTCTTCTTTCTTTCAGGACTAAGAAGCTGACTACCAGGTTCCACAGCAACTGAATCAGAGAAAATATTTGAAAGATACAGTTATTACATATTTCATATTCCATTTTTTTARTCAACATCACATAGTAGTCAAATGTTTAACATATACAAGGCATTTGCCAAGTTCAAAAGTGAACGCTAAATTTTAAATGAGAAATTAAAGTAGTAAAAAATAAATTTGTCAAACAAATTATTAATTAAGACTCAAATGAAATATTCCAGACACACAGCATTTGACCAACAATGACTGGCAATTTATTAACAAAATTTTCTGCTAGCTGTTCAAACTGCACTCACCTGCTTCTATGATAAATCTAATGCAATTAATTAAGGAGCAAGCATATGTCACATGAGCTGCAGAAGACAGCAAATTCCACAGACTAGGCTGCTGTAGTGTCAGACAGCAACAATCCAGACCTGCCTGAAGATCTATGCTTAATGGAATATGATCATGCACTAAATGCCATGATARTGCCTGTGCAAAAAGAGAAGTTTTCATTAATAGCAAATTCTCACAACAGAACAACTTCTAATCAAGGGTGATTTTTTTTTTTTAACTCAGCAAAACGTAAAGTTTTAGTAGCAAATAGCATGGATTTTTTCCTGAGAGAACACAATTTATTTTAGGTACAAGAAAATTATGACCATTAAATACTGTTTATTAAGTGTTCTAAAAATCAGTGCAGGGCCCATTCTCCCAAATGCAAACATTATTCCATCAATCAATCAACCTCTCCTTGTATAAAGCTGTCCTCATCCCACGGCCCAAGTATGATTTACTAGCACAGGTCAAACACAAAAACCACTGAAGAAATTTCTACAGTTAAGACAAAAAAACTGCTCAGATCAGAAGTTACTCATATTAGTAACTGAGGTTTATTTAATCATTTTTAATTACTTAACTGAAATTTAATTATGCTGTGGTTTCTTACCTCTACCGACATCACTACGAATTTCAGGATATCATCCTCTTTGTCAGGAGGAACACGGAGACCAACTGGTAGTTTTGAGAGTAACAACAAATACTGAGCCAGTGCACGACAAAGTGTCATCATAGACTGATACATCACCTCATCTCCTATAAAATAAGACTGGATGAAATCTAGCAGTTTGAATTTTTTCCCTTCAATAAATGTTTTTCAGAACTATTTCATAAGCACTTTTAGGCCAGGTATCTTGATTTTTTTAAATAGTAAGTTCATGTATTCACAACACATCTGTAAAGTATCTTTGCAGAGGAGAGAATAAACTTTAAAAGACCRTTATTTCTATTACCAAAGATATCGCTTAGTTTTTTCCAGTAGGCTGATGGCTCAGTTGGCAATAGTGGTTGAAAAACCTGGTGGTTGGCTGGAAGGTTTTGTACAGCAGAAGACACATGATCCAGAGTTACCCTCCGAGCTGTTTCAAACAGGCTACTCTTCTGRTCCCTTGAGATCTCATTCATGCCAAGGCTTAAACAAGGTGCTAACAAGCTTAGGTTGAATTCCTGAAATCAAATAGTAAATAAAAAGAAATTGCTTTTTAAGAGAAACTAAGTAGCTGCTGGTACTATTCTGGCATACTAATGTGGTGGTAAATTTACAGTTTGTCGATTAACTAACTTATTATTAGCACCTCTGCTCTATTGTGGTGTAACAATACCAAGGTTACGTCCACATTAGCTCCACATTTAAATTCCAAGCAGTATCAWACTGGAAAGAAAAATCAATATGCTTATTCCAAATTTTCCGGAAAATATGTGAATAGAACTTAAGGAATCTTCAAGTAAAAACTTTTTAAACAAACAAGTCAAATATCTTTTTAAAAACAGTTTCCCCACTATTATTTCTGCATACCAGCAGCAAATGTTATGGTGAGAATTTGAACCAAAGATGTTCTTAGAAAACAAAGCACAGATACAAGTTGTCCTTTATGCCAGATTTACTATCTGTGGCCTGTCGCTGGCCTACTACAAGTCATCTAGCACAGATATCGAAAGGTTACAGAAACAGCTGGCCTTGTAAGAGACTGTATGGCAAAACAAAAAGATTATTAAAATGGTAAAACTGGATAATTGTGATTGATATACATAAACAAACCTTCGCTTCCACTCTATATACCCAACCTCTACTACCACAAAGTTAATATTAGCAGCACTGCTAGACACAGATATCCACTGTTTTACACAAATATCTAATATTTTAGTTTCTAAAATTAAGTGAATTAGTATTATCAGTATATACTATCAGTATTATATACATTTGAGTATGTAATCAGTATTATATACATTTACTTGAGAATGTAATCTATTAATACTACTAATAGGAACACTTGAACTAATTATATCCTCTTCATCCTACAAAGAAGTTACCTTGCTGTTCATGAAGGAGTTCAGGTCAGGCTGAGGAATCCTATTTACCAGCTCTGCRCCTTCTAGCAGTGCAGAGTCAGACTTGATGTAACACTGCGACCGCACCAGTGACACATACCAGTCCTTTAATAATCAAAAAAGGAAATTTATTATATACTTGCTTTCAGAAAACAATGCAGCATATGGGGGCAGAGGAAGAACTGCTCATTGTCTAAGACATCCGTAGGCTACACTGATATAAAAAAACCCTCAAATTAAAAAGCAAAGCAAAACAAACAACTGTTGAATGGAAATGGAACATCTTCAACTAGATCAAGGGATGTTCACTGACAAGTTCTCTATTTCCATAAAGTCTGGACAGAAAATGAGGAAAAATGAATCTTATTATGTAGTGCAGGTACTTGTATTAGTATTCTAAAGCTGAGCAGACTATCTGAAAAAAAGCATGGAATACTCAGTAGTAACACAAATATAACAGTAATAACAAAAAACCCAATACTATGACCAAGGAAGAAAACTCTTCAGATTCAGCTAAATTCGCTGACATTAATTAGAACASAACTAAGCCTGTCAGAGTTCAAGGAGCATCTGGACAATGCTCTTCGTCATTGGATTTATTTTTAGGTAGYCCTGTGAGAAGCAGGGAGTGGGATTTATTGATCCCTATTCATTGATACCTATGATTGATCCCTTCCAACTTAAGATATTCTATGATGCTATGAACTAAGCAGAAGTTGTGGAGCAAGCATGCAAAAACTACTTCCATTGTTTAGGATTTACAGTGACCGATGAAGATTTTTGGGGTAATTTGAAGATGTAAAGCTAATGGTTTCTAGACACAGCATTTTCTCCTGCTAAGTAGCTCTCAATAAGCTCAAGTAGCTCTCCCCCACGCCAATGACTGCTCAGACTCATCCAAACTGTCAATACAATAATTTTTGCCATCTCAGTTACATGTTTCCCATTACTGTGTATCACTGTAGAACATGGAAGAACGAAAACGAGAAATTATCCGTGCCATGGGACAAACTAGAAAAAAGGACGACACAGAAGGCCCCAAGACGTGCTCTTAGCCTTCTATCCCACTTGCAAGTAAACGCATCTAAGTCCATGAAAGACAGAAACAGTTCAGTATTCTTGATTGTTCTCTGAAAGTAATTTGAAGTTGAGAAGGGAAAGCTGAACAAGTAATGCTTAATTTCCAAGAGACAGCCAACAACTTTCAGCAAATGAATAAAACTACTAACGGTAGTAAATATATCAAGAAAACAAGAGTATTTTTCTGTCTCTGTTGAACCATATATAAATCTTTCCATTAAAGTTGCACAAAGAAACCAAACTTGGTAAATTTTTCACAGCATTGTCAATATAACAAACATCTATATATGTGCTAATTATCCATCCTAAGTTCAACAGTCAGCCAACACATATGAAATTAATCACTGATCTATATTTGAGATACATTGGCAATCCTGAGAACATTAACTGTACAGTAAAAATAAGCTGCATTTAAATATTTTATAATGAGCAAAAGCTTGTTTATAGCCAAGGCACTTTTAGTGACTCTTCCTAAACATAATCTTACTTTGTCTAGGATTACATCCTCTAAAGCCGGTTGGTCTTCTCCATCGAGTGGGTGTGAGGTAACCAGAGGTGAAGGACTAGTTGTGTCTGGTGCTACCATAAGACGAAACCTATCCAAGAGTGAGTAAAGTCTTTGGTGTCTGAAAACAGAAGAACACATCAGCAGAGAGCTATCTTAGTTTTGCAAATAATTTCAAAATAGAAAGACATCCAGTGAGTCAATTTCGATCCCAGGAGAGAAAAGCAGCGGAATCTTAAGTTTTTGTTGGATATATACAGTCATGCGATGCAAAACTGCAAGTTTCTCCAGGTATCAGTAGCCAAAATAATTAACTCAGCACCAGCAACAAATAAAGATTTAAATTTAATTTMGTTTTAAAATTTGTACATACTTAAGCATAAAATACAAGCAGTTCAGTTTTCTTTATGCAGCAATTTTTCATGAGTAAGAAGAATCAAAGTGAGTGTACAGATTATTTGATTGGAGACAAACACATTCTAACAGACACTTAATCAAGAATCCACTAAAACTATATTTTTACCCTAAATATAAGAACTCCAGTTTGTGGATTTAGGTCAGTGTCAGGGACATTTTTTTTTTTTTTTTTTTACTAGAGGTTCTTTTGTTTGGTCGGGTTTTCTTAAAATTCCACTACTGCTATCAAGAGCTTGTACAAAGTAATTTTTTGGAGGCTTTTTTAAAATTTAAATGTAGCATTACCTATGTAGGCTTATTACTATTGATCTACTGCAGTCTTGGATTTTAGGTTCTTTCCCTCACTTATTTCTTATTTCAGTCAACAGACACTAACCTCAAACAGCAATAACAAGAGGAGTAAATTATGATTCTTCCAACATCAAATAAAGGTTTTTCAAAAACTGAGTGATTTGCTCCTTTTTATAACAGCATCTTAAACAGCTAGGAGACTAAACAGCTAAAACTTTTAACACAGTTCTCTGGGAGAAAAAAAACCAAATAAAAAACCCCAAGCCCACCTAGCTTGGACTGACAATATTTTGCAAGTTTGAGGAAAATAAAGTTGGTTTTAGTAACATAGATTTTGTCAAGAAATTAATTTGCAGCTGCTGTCTCTCAAAATTTAAATACTGAGTGGGATGCAGCAGAGAGAATTTGATGCACCCTCTAGTTTTAATTCTTAAGTTTATTGCAAATTCAACACAGCCAACACAACTGTCCCTGTGCCAGAATACGCCAGCATTTTATGAGAGGCTTTACTCCTGTTTTACCTCCAAAAACACCCCACTACCTGACCTTTAAGAAAAAAATCAAAATGTAGGAAAACAGAGTTAACATGATTAGTACTACAACATTACTTAGTTTGGCATCTTAACGCATATTGGTATTACTGGTATTATTTACCTTGTTGCTAATCCACTGTTTTGAAGGTACTCCTGGATTCTATCCAGTTCTTCAACTGGTAACTGAGCAATGCTGTTCTATAGGAAAGAGTCACGAGAATTTTACAGGGCAGAAATATGTAAAATCCCCATAGATACTTCTAACAGATTAACAAAGTTGTAGCCAGATAAAATGAAATGTAAACATTCACMTATCTATACATTAAATAAAAAAATTCCTTTCCAATGAAATCACTTAAACATCCTATTTTGCTGCACTTTAAATCATCACACTCGATCACACTGCTAGCACTACCCAATCTGATTTACAAGCAGGGATTTATCTGTACCTGCAGAGTTGCTGCCAGCAGCATCTCCACCCGGCGACAAGCCAGGGTGTCAACCATGCGCGCCAGCACTCGGAAGGGAGTGCACAGCAGCTTGTCCACGTACAGGGTCAGCACAGCCCCAGACTGGCTCAAATGGATTCCCTCCAAGCACTGCAAAGTCTTCTTCAGAGTTGTGGGCTGGATGTTGAAACAAAACCAAACAGAAACAAACAAAAAAATTACAATCAATCGGAATACAAAGATCTTAAAGCCAAAGGGAAAGCCATTTAGAAAAAACTACAGCAGACAACTAGCTGATCAATATAATCATCTATATATGAATAGGTTAGAGCTAAGCTACTGGGTTATTTAATTAATATGAACACTAAGTTGTTTGATGTATAACTGTTAAAAAGCTTACTCTTAGCAGAGTAAGCAAAAAATAGAGAGCAAAACTTTTAGAGAAAAAAAACTATCGTGAAATTGCAAAAAGGTTTGAAAAAACAGTGAGAAGCTTCAACTCTTCCTGGAAGAAGGCAGGAACATGAGCATAGTCAAGATCAGTGATAGTACAGAAATCCAGACAAGCATTGGGGATTTTTTGAGCATATGTTTACAAACAGCAACAGCAACTCAGGATTAAAAGAGTGTGCAAATAATTTTTTAAATTTCTTTCTTTTTTTAATATGAGCACCAATTCAGCACTAATATTCTAAAGCAAGAAGCACAAAGACAAACTAGCCTGACTTGTGAAACCAATCTTGGTTTAGAGCAGTCCGTTAATACCAGCTATTTTAATTTTACTGTCTTTTCTGATAATTACCAAGCATTTCACAGAATGACTACATCTTCCATTAAAACATATTTAGTTTAGTTCATTCTACTGATTCTCAGATACTGAAGCCCAGATTAATCTCACGTAACTTTAAAGCCGCCCTAGATTTGCACAGAGACAATGGAAAGAGACAGGAAAAATGACTGAGGCTACTCAGGGTGCAGGTGCATTTCCCACAGTTATCTCTAGAGAAAGTCCAGCAAATGACAGTTCCCACCTAATGAGTTCCCAAGATTAAGAGAGATGCATACAACCTTGCATTCCTATAAAACATCATCAACTCCTTTTAATTTGAAAACTAAAATAATCAACAAAAATCATACCCTGAATTTCTCGGTGATTTTCCCTCACCAAGAGGCTACAACTTTTGGAATAGATAGATAAATGGGGAAGGTTTGAGCTCACAAATCATTTTCATATTGTCAGGGCCTATGAAGATGGACTGGTTCCCACTCCTGCCTCTGTAGTTAGTGGTCTGTTATTTATACTATCAAGGCACTGGAATCAAAGACAAAAGTTACAGCTTTAATTTACCCTTCAGGTATTGATTATGTGGGATAATAGCCATAAAGGAGGAAAAGCAGTTTAACCATCTCCACTTGAATTTATAGCTTTGATGGACTGGAACACACCTAATACTGAAGTTGCTAATATAAGGTTCACTGTTTGCATTTTTAAGTAAGTGACTTTAAAAATAAAATTAGAAGTTGATAAATGACCCAGAAATGTCAAACTTCGCATACTTATCAGTTAAACTCATGCTGAAATGAAGTGACTTTGTTCTTTACAAAAAGTCAAAAAGTTAAACTTACAGCTGCAAGATTCTCACACCGCGACTGAATGGCCTGGATGAAGAGACCACTGGCTGCTGAATTCCTGTGAACAGCACTGATAAAGTCTTGTACTGGAGGCTCATGGGACAGATTAATCAAGTCTTGAACATGATTCACAATAAGCCAGGTCAGGTGTTCTGAATCATGTAGGTTTTGACACTAAAGGGGAAAAAATTAAAATCTGATTCCAGTAACACTAATGTTAACATTTTAATTACTGAACATGACACAACATGAAGCTTCTCATATAAAATTCTAGTAGCTACTTTGAAATAATGGCATAAAGTGTCTATACCTTAATATCACCATCATTATTTTAATGTGACAGATTTTTCCAAATGTTTTGATCTTGTTGCAAATGAAGGTATTTATCATGAATGTGCAACTTATTTTTTTTCAAACACTGAAAACTCAGGTTAGAAACAATTAAATTGAGAAGGTTCATTCAAAGATGCTGCTTTTAATGAAATGCTGTTCACAATAAACATGCACACAGAGTTGTCTTGTAAAATGTAATTTTCATTTAGGCTTCTTAAAGATTTCTTATTACTACTGGCCTTTAACGCAAAATGAATAATTTCTGGAAAGTAAATCTAAAGAAATCTGTCAGTAATTAATGTCGAACCTCAAGAGGCTTGTGTATGTTGACAAGCAGTGCAATGCAACATGGAAATATCTGCAGAGTTAACCAGGCAATGCTGAGAGGTTGTACCTCCCCAGTAAAGGTTTTGGAGGATTTTACCTTGGACTACCTCTAACCTGACTCTAGTGACTGAACGTCCATTAGTACTTGAAGTGCGTCTTAAACACAGCTTTTTGTTTAGTTGAACCTGAAAGAAATGCAGATTGCTTGCCACAAAATGGTTCTGCAGCGCAAACCCAAGTGCAATACTAGATACTACTGGAAGATTCACTTCAAAAGTTCCCAATGAACTAAAACACTAACACTGAGACAGCAAGAGGCCAAAGCAACAGAAATTGCTCTCACTAGAGAACCAAAATGGAAGTTTAAACGTTAATGTAAAACCTCTCTTCTTAGGGTATTCCTTGTCTCCTGGACACTGTGCACTGCTACTGATGTTGGGAAGTCTAAACTGCTCAGTGTGCTCCGAGCACCTCACAAGTAAGGGATGTGAAACCCAGAAGGTAATTCTACTGCCCACCGGTAACCTTTACAAGCCAAGAGAACTTTCAGTTCAGAACAGAAAAAAATGCCAAATGAGGTCCTATCTAAGCTTACAGAAGCACCACCTGAAAATAAAATTACTAGTTTCACAAGTCTTCATTTTTCACTTAACACACTTACTTTTCAGTTAACACACATCAGTAATAAATGAYTGTCAGCATCATAAAATAACTCAAAACTGTAGTTATAAAAGTCATAATTCAAAACTTACAACATAGTCACAAAASAGAATGAGTGCTCCTCTTCTCACTATCTCACGATTGCACATGCCACGCTTAGATTCCAAATCTGATTCATCACTGTCTCCAGATATATGAGGGCTAAGCAATTTAGTGGTAGAAAGGCTGTGTCGCCTGTAAAAAGTACATTAGATTTTGTTAGTATGGCTACTGAGCCATGAACAACCAAAGTGCTTGGAGTATCCTACCAATGTCCTTACGTAACATGTATTTCCATATAAACTTCATTCAAACATTACACTTCTTTGAAGTAGACACTTTGCTTTCCATCAGATCTTTATTTTTYACCAATTACAGTATTGCTTATTACTTCTTCAAACAGTCTAAAGAACTGAATGAGTTATTTAAAAGAAAAAGATGGACTGTTGCATCTCTGGTAGGATACTAGAACCTACTACTCTATTTTCTTCTCAAACCAAACCAGTGTTCTTGAGCACTCAGTTTAGTGTCAGATTAAAAGTGAAGCCCAACCCAGAAAAAGGAGATGATGCTGGTAAATAAAAAAAAAATTACGGCAATAAATCACAGATGTCACCTTAGCTCTTTTAGTTCATCCAATCACTAGGGTTGCAAAAGACCTGTAATATCATCAAATCCAACCTTTAACCTAGGCACCACATCATGGTTCTAAGCCATATGCTGAAGTGCCACATCCACACACCTTTCAACACTGCCAGGGATGGTGATTCCATCACTTCCCTAGGCTGCCTATTCCAATGCCTGAGCAGTTGCCCTGCTTTGCTCATAATCMTGGTAATACCATGTTTCCACAAATTAGAATAATATATTTTCAATACATAAGGTCGAACTGAAGCAAGACTCTCACATTTGAGCAAGTATTGATGCACTTCTGTTGTAGAGCAAGACGAGTCTTCCCCARCTCTCACTGCACAAGCAGAGTTCACCTCCCTCTACAGTTAACACAGAGGGATACCCGCTCTCATAGGTCCTCCCTTCCTTATCCACTGAGGACAAATTATTCCAATGCCTGACAGGTGGGATAAACTAACTTCAGACTAAGAGAACACTCATTTTAGAACAAATTTCCAAATTTCAGACAACTAGTGTTAAGTGGGGTTACTAAAGTGCTTGATGCTGATGAACCAGCATGGTGGTAACACCATGTTTTGACAGCACTCAGCAATAGACCCACTGAGAGCTGATAAAACTGTAGTTACAGTTATAGTTATACTAATCAGATTGTATTGTCACAAACACAACAGTGTCTAACATCTGCATTGGCTGGTTATTTGCTAGAAGGTGAAATATGAGGTCTCCATTAAAACACGAAACACTGAATATTTTGCTATATTTATTTCCATAGTTTTAATAAAAAGTAGAACACAGAGGAAGATTTCTTGCCTTAGAAGCAGAGAGAGAAACTGGGAATTCTTTTGAGTAACAACTGAGTGCAGGACATATTTCCTTAGTTTGAAAGTCACACCAATATCACAACAGACAACATGTACAYATGTAAAGTAAATGCGGAACTACATTTCAGAATCCAAATAGTACTATCCAAGTGGCTGACAGGCTTAGCAGAAAGAAGCTAGATTGTTTTAATACAATTTTAGCAAACATGAGAGACAGTACTACTGCTAGGGAACAAAATCAAAACTTACTTTGGGGTTTGATGCACTTCTGACCACCAGTTGTAGTTGGTATAATTGACAAGAAGCAGGATTTGACACCAGAGGAGAACTAAAGAAGGATGAGTGGGAATCATGGATTGTACAAGGTCACTCAAACTTTCAAGGGTATAGAAACTACCATCAGATCCATCTCCTGTAAAAAGTCTGGTGGCTGCAGCGGTGATTCTTCTAAACATCCCTGAAAACAATAAAACTATGTTAGAGTAACAAAGCTCTAGTCTGAATTCTGAAGTTCTAAAATTATTCAGTGTAGAATTCCTGCAAGACAGGTATATCCYAAGCAGTTTAAGTAATTTAAGGCAAGTCATGGAGTTTGCCCAAGGGCAGTGTGTAAACCAAAAATGACCAGCTCTCAGACTCAATAAATAATGTTTTAGATAGCTTTCATTACAATTCTAATTAATCTGATAAATGAAAATCTTCGTTAAATTTTAAATTGTTAAGTATGAACCAGGAGTTTGTTGTTTGTTTGTTTATAAATTAAAACACAGATGATGTTCTACTTTAGAACAGTGATGTAACTCCTATTCTGCATGTTAAGGAAGAACACTTAAACGTATCCAACTTCAGAAGATGACTTTCCAAATGGATTTAGTTGAAACTACATTTATCCTCTTTGATCCAATTTCTTAAGTGCACAAATTAAGTGTTTCTGCCATTGTCCTGCATATGGAACACTTTCTGACTTGCTGATTCTGTGCTTGTATGCCAAAACAAAGGTTGGGAAGACAAGAAATATGAAAAGGGTGGGAAAACMAGAAAAGTTGTCTAAAGGTATAGGGACTTTTTGAGTTTCTATGAGTAGAYAAGACCAGGGGAAAAAAAGTTTCTTCAGAGTCAGAAACTGAGAGCTAATCAGAATAGTGAAGGAAATCTGCAGTGTTACTTGCTTTCCTTGCCAGATGTACAGAAGAATGAAGCTGTAAATTCCACAGCTATGTGAACCAATTTAAGYTGCTCCCAGGACTGATAAATACACAATGTAAATAGCAGAGAATGGGAAAAATAACTGAGTCTGAAAACTCTGGTTCCACTTATCAGCAAACCAGTGCTAGCACCATTCCAGCTCCCTGCATTTGCAGAAATTACACCATCTAGTGACCTCCTACAGTCGTTAAAGCCACTGCATGCTCATCTTTTCACTTTGCCCATGCCTTTTATTTCTAACTTCAAAGTAGCACATTGAAAACATTCACTTATAATCTAGTAGCTTCTTACAGTTGGAAACACAGGAGTCAGCAATGTTCACATTTTGAAAAAACTGCAACGGGTGAGAAGACAAAACATCCAAGTAGAACAGAGGTTAAACACCACAGAATACAGCCTCTGTTTCCAGGCACAAGTTGCTATAAGCTACACCCATAGTTAGAASCATATAACTTAAAGACAAAATAATTATGGAGGTTTTAACTGAACAAAAGAAAAGTATTACAAATCCAGGCAGTTAGTTAATCCTCAACCTAAATAAATGTTATGACATGAAAATACAGCCCAGGTGTCTGAACAACTTTTCTTTTACTCTGTTACACCGTACAGTACTTGTAGTAATACTGTCGCGGTGGTTCGAGCCCCATCAGGAAGGAGGCTGGTCCAGCCACGGTGGTGGGCGGTTTACAGGGTCTGAGCCACCCATATCTCCTCCCCCTGAGGGACTGATTGACGGCTATCCATGTATGGTTAAAGTTCCAGATGTTTCGTTTAAATTGTACTCTCCCTTGGATCCCTTCCCTAAGTCCCTCCTTCCCTCTGTTCCCATTCGGTATCCTCCTATCCTTCACCCACCTACCCTCAGATCATTGGTCTGTATGCTCTTCCCGCCCCTGTCTCTATCCTTATAAGCCCCAGGAGCCGGAGCCATCTTGGTTCTCTGGTCCCTGACCSCTTGGCAAATAAACTGCTCTGCCGAGACCACATCAGAGACCCGTCTCCTCCTTTACTGCTTCCCGCCGCCTTAGAGATCGGTGCAAGAGTGTTCACGGCGTCTGCTATCCCGGACCGTGAGAGCTGCCAAAGCCGTTGCTAAAAGTGCCCCCGCCCGGGGCGCTTCCAGAAGGCCRCGGCACCCTAACACTGACAGCACCGCCGCGGCATAATACTATACCTGAAGTTATTTGTAGTTTTACATCAAATGAATTTCTAGAGATCATGCAATACACATACCCCAATGCTCTGCATGAGTTTTTTAATATTTAATTTTAATTTTCCATGAAAATCTCTMTATAATTCCTGGCAAGACTCCCAGTGCAGCCTGGAAGCCAGTCACAGCAGCACAACTAGCTGAGCCTTCCCTTTCAATTATCCCCATCTCCCATTGTGGAAGAACCCACTTCCCTGATTTCAATCACCAGCTTCCTTTTCTGATTTCATTGCTACTGGCTTCACAACATCTAACCACTTACTCCAAAACACCCTGTCTTAAGTTATTTGTTATAATATTTGTTTCAAACATYTCTCATAAACAAAAATTAATGTATAATTAAAATATACAATAGAAACTAATATGAAAATGTATAAAAATTACTACTGTAACAGATACATGGGAAGAGAACTGTCACWCTCTACACCCTCAAGCACACTTAAAACGGAGTTTAATTTTGTGCCTCTTCACACACAGTCCTGCAGTCTTTGCACCAAGAACCTCAATTTGAAGGACTCTTATTTCTTAAGCCAAAAGTTCTCTTCTGACTAGTCAAAAGACAAAACATCATCCCCCACTGCTGCACAAACTCTCAAAACATAATTCAACTAGTTTCCCACTCACTTTTCTACGTGTTAATATCACCGAAGATTAGAAGCAGTGAAGCTACTGAAAGTTAGATCAAGGCAATGCAGAAGCTTTGAGCTTTGATAAAGACATAGTTGAAGGCCCAGAACACATCCGTCTACACTTTACTTAACTCTACACCTACAATATTTATATTTGCAGGAAGCGGCGGGTAACAATGACAGAACTAAGTTTTCCTTTTTCTCAAGAAAGGACTTAAACTGAACTCTGTAGGAAGAGCTTAAAAAGAAAAAAGATTAGAGGTTGTTGACATACAATGGAGTCAAGTTAAATGTCTAACAACAGTATTGTGTATGCACATCTTTTGTATTTCACATCTGCTAAGTAGTAAAGCACTTCAACTCCCATTTTACAGACCAAGGCAATGGAACGCAGAGTTCCTTGCTCCATATCTGCAGAGAAGCCTATGAAGAACCAGGGACTTGTGCCAAGATGTTTTGAACTGCAGACAGCTACAGTAATCCAAGGTTGCATTTCAGCTGCAAGTTGAAAATCAGAAGGCAAAAAAGGCAGTCATAGCAAAGAAAGAAAAAAAGAAAGGGAAGATAGTGCCACTATTCAGAAAGTAAGACTAAGGAACCAAGCTAAGGACTAAGGAATTACCAAAGGGTCAGAAATTGGGTGTTCAGCTGAAGGAACTTAAGGCAAAATTTTCAAACCTGAAGAAAGGTGTTCAAGACCAGCTAGGTGGACCAGTGCTACCTCTCCTGTCTTTCAGGGGTGATGTGGGTTTTTGTTGCTGTTGTTGTTTTGTATATTTTTATTAATTATGGCAAAACCCAGGAATGTTCCTTCTCATGAGCCTGAACCAGTGRTCTGTAACTCAGTATTTTAAGCCAGGACATACCCAAAACCTCCAAACTGAGAAAAAAACGTGAGAAATACAGCCACAGATTTGGAATGCTTTGTGTTTTTTGGACTGAAAAATTTTAGTTAAAAGCAGACATGGAAAGTCATCAGTTACATTTCATTCCACCATGACAGAAGAAATGTGAAAAATGTGCCCTCCATGCATGAGCACAATGTTTGGGAAGTTCTATATATGGAGTAAGATATAACATCTTCAGCACGTACATATTCCTTCTCAGTAGTTCAATGCATTCAAGAGTCATCTTAGAACTTAAAAACCACTCTGCCACTGCATGCTATAACATGGGCAACACTTCAAGTATTACCTGATTTGAAGATATGTATTAAGCACATAAGCAGTGTGCCCAGCTCCTGGCAGTAGAAAGTATGTTGCTGCTCATTCATGTCCACTTTTAATTGCTTGGTAACAATATCTTCTAGTAGAATGCCAACCAGTTGTAGTAAGAACCTTGGAAAAAACATGTATACCATCAACAGGAAAACCATCAATGCAACATCTTTCAGAACAAGATGATGTTTGCCTATGAAACTTAGTTAGGTTTGAAAACTAAACTATGAAGTCCTTGTCCGTTCATCCTAAATCTCCATTCATACTAAACGAAATGCTACAGAACAGGTTAACTTAAGGCTCATATAATATTATATGATCCCAAACACTTCAATAATTACATATTGGATCTAGATTATCTACTCATCAGCTGCAGTCACAATAGCATTCATACACTATCCCACCTCACTTACAAAGCAAATATTCAAAATGCTATGGTGTCTTTTCAGTGATTTGCTAAAAACAATCAAGGTATATCAAGCTAAAACCAAACCATGACAGTTACCACAGCTCAGCTGAGCAGGGGTAATTCAGCAAGTTACAGTAACTCAGCTGTTTAGAGCCCCATCTATCCACACTCTGCTACACAGTTTCTGCATCAAACTTCCAGCTAAGGCAATGTGTGGTGTMAAAAGAAGCACCAAAAGAGAGCATTTGAGGAAAGCCATCCTTGCTCCTGGCCATAACCATTACTCCATTACTTACATCACTGCTGTTGGACACAAGGTCACAGCAGGGGTGCACAGAAGCCCCTCCTCCCTCGACCCATCACCCTCAGTGAGCTGAATTATATGAGACAGCTTTCTATCTGAAGTTCCATACTTGACTAAAAAGTTCTTATTTTCTTAAACAAACAGCTATTTCAAATGCTTCCCACCACATTAAGACATAATGCCTTAACGACAAACATTATGTCCACATAATACCACTGTCATCTTTCCACTCTTCTTTTGCCCGAAGTTTGTCATTCTCCAAGGACATCAACATGGGAAGCTAACTAGACAAAGCTGCCTCTTGAAAAATAGGAAAAAAAGAGCAGGACTAACACAATAGATTTGAATCCCACTGCTGCCAAGCTTCTAGTACAGAACCTGGGCTTTTACTTAAGGAATGACTCATCTTTTAGTCCTCTCACAGAAAGGAAGGAAAGGGTTAAGCACTGAAGTTTCTGGGCCTGATTTTAGTAAGTCCAGGATTCACCCATTTTAACAACTCCATTAGGTCTTTCACTTGGCTTGAGATGAGGTACCAGAACAGTCCAAAGTCCCTGCTACAAACTTTTCAGCTTCTCCATTCCTCCCTGTCTCATTATTCCTTCCTCCACACATTTGTCCCACATCAACTCATTAGTTTTAGACACGTTATATATTGCACAATGTATTCGTGATTTCTCAGAACTCTTGACCTTTCCCCCAAGTTACTCAAAAGACACTGTACCTAGAAAATGTCTCTTCAGGTGGGTATTTGGCCTGTTTGACCTCAGTGCGATCCTCTGGTGTGGACACGTTGTTTTCTCCACACCTCAGTCTGTTGATCGCTTGACATGAAATCAAATATGGTGAGAAGGAAAGCTCTTGTATGCGGGAAAGAACAATGTCTTCTGTTGACTGTGAAATCAGAACTCTAAGGATAGCTAAAATTCCAGAAATCCACAGCTGGACTGTGCTCACTGATGCCTAACACAAACACAAAAATACAGAAGATTGAATACTTTTGAAGTTAAACAACACAACATAGAAATGTATTAAAAAAATTAACATTTTAATTACCTTGTAAAAAGTCAGACCCTTTTGAGAATGGAGCAAACCAGAAATAAATTTTAAGTTCAGAYCTTACAAAATGCTATTCCTGTGGTAACTGTCAAGCTTATATTCACTCTGTTAAACAATCTCTCAGCTATAAAAATTGTACTAATACTTGTATAAGAAAAACGTGATTCACCTATTAAATCGCATTCTAGATTTAATTATAACACTACCTTTCTTTACATTCCTGATCCTCAAAATACAAAATGAAGAAAAGTAATTCATAAGCAGAACATTCCTGTATCAAGTGCTCACAGTTGGTAAATCACATTAGTTCTAGCTAATTTGTTCCCAAAATCTGCTGCAGGTACCTTAACACCACTTAGCAAATTATTAGACAAACATATGCTCTTTTGTTTTGCATGAAAGATACCAGATTCTCTCTTCTTTGGGAACAATTGCTTACCATTGTTTTAGGAGTAACAAACATACTCCTTAGAAGCATGTCCACAGGGCGAAGGGACGAAGGAGCCAAAATTTCAAATAAAGTGTTGAGTACTCCCAGAGCATCATGAGAGTCTATATGCATCTGTAAAAGAAAAACACAAAACTAATTTTTAACTATCSACTACAGGTAACTTTAACACAAAATTACCGCTCCATGTTTTAAACATTTCTATAACAACCTGTGTGTAATAAAGMTGTTCTTTACAGTACAGAGTTCAAAGCAACCAAAAGCAATGAAAGATAAATTGAAGTTTCCTTGCAGGCCTTCCTAGACATGAGTTTTGAGAACMTGAACAAAAATCTCTCATATAAAAACCAATATGCATACAATATTTATTAGGAGACATAGCCTTTATTCAGAGAATGAGACCAGAAGTCTGATTTGTCATAAAATTTAAAAACTTTTCTCCTCCCTGCACATCCTACCAGGTTTATTTATAGAGAGCAATGCTGGTCACGACTAAACTTAAGCAGGTAGCTAGGAGGAAACAAAACCTCCTAATCCTCAGAAAAGTGAACAACTACAGTGGTATTAAAGCAACAGAAGTAGAATAGCTACTTGAACAGTTTTTTAGATAAATTATAAAAGAATCAACTGCAAGAAGCAAAGGACTGGATTACAAACCTAGCTGACCCTATCCTGCTTAAATAATTTGGCAGATCAGCATGTGCCATCACACAAAACAACAGCAATTTCACTTTGCCAGCATTCTGGCTCCGCTTAAAAACTGTTGTCTGATCCTGCCCACTCTCCCCAACCATGAGACTGGGGAACTGCCATCRAGGAGAAAAGAATATTTGGGGCTGGAGCACCTCTGCAGTGGAGACAGGCTGGGAGAGCTGGAGGTGTTCAGCCTGGAAAGAGAAGCTCCAGGGAKACCTTACAGCACCTTCC
Organism: Amblyornis subalaris; assembly: GCA_018881555.1. Lineage (NCBI taxonomy): Eukaryota > Metazoa > Chordata > Aves > Passeriformes > Ptilonorhynchidae > Amblyornis > Amblyornis subalaris. The sequence goes on along the minus strand of JACAXG010000056.1, from coordinate 4,150,733 downwards.
AGTACGTAAAGGGGCTACAACAGAGCTGGAGAGGGACTTTTTACATAGGCAGGACAAGGGGGAATGGCTTTACACTGAAAGAGGGTGGATTTATATCAGGAAGAAATTCTTTACTGGGAGGGTGGTGATGCACTGGAACAGGCTGCCCAGAAAAGCTGTGGATATCCCTCCCTGGAAGTGTTAAAGGCCACATCGGATGGAGTTTTGAGTAATCTGGTCTGCAATTAGACCCACTGTAGCCATGAAAATATTTTTTGATGTTCTATAAACATGGGACAATCTTCAGGCCATTTAATACATTTTCTGATATAATCACGTATCTAAGAGAAATAGAATGGTACGGAGACAGTCTTGATCATACTGCATATACTTCATGCATTTAAACATGAACTTCATCACTTTAAAGACTTAAGTTTACCTTGCAGTAATTGTTTTTTCCAAATATGGCAACCACAATTTCAAGAAAATTTGCCTTCATATACAAAAAAATAAAAATCAAATACCCAAAGCCATTATTGATACATACATTACAGAAATTATTTTAGGTGTTTATAGATTTAAAATTATCMTATAATCACCTGTTGTTTTGCAAGCATTGGGAGAATAATGTCAGCTATTTGCCGAGACAACCTCTTCCACTTGTCTTCGTTTTCTTTATGACACTGTTGCAATACTAAGATGAACATTTCTAGAACCTGAGGAAAAATCCAAATGAGTGTAAGTAAACACCCATACTAACAGAAAACATTCAAGTAATACCATAGTAGGAAAAACAGTCATTGTTTCAACCGTCTGTCAAAAAGAAAAACAGGGAAAAACCCATATGAGAAATCACACAACACTTTTAAACCCTCATTTTCAGGTTAAGAGCCTGTTAGCTATAAGTTTTCTGGTGGTGGTGGTGGTTTTTAAAGAATTTTTCAGTCACTTTTATAAACTAGAAAGAAGTTGTTTTATTTGTACTTTTTAAATGGTATTTGTCAAAAGACTACTCAAACATCTGGAAAAAGGATCATAAATCTAAATACCACATCACTTACGCAACAAAGAGGGGAGGAAGAAAGAGCAATTTTCCACATGTATACTCTATCTTGACTCTAGCTCCAATAACATTTAAATTTGGTCAAGGAAACAAACCAGACATTTTTATGGGGCTCATTCACCCGAGATATGTCACTTTCATGTAAAAGTTTGTAAGAGACCACATAATGGAGCACACCAAGGAAGGATCACTGGTAGCTGGATGTGTTACGGGTTTGAGGGTCATAGACACCACACTTTGAAGGACAGACAGGCCAAAGACATACCAAGCAAGAATGTTAATATATGGACTGGGAAGTGGGACAGAAGAGTCTGTTTCAGGAAACACGCTAGAGAACTCGCAAAGGAAATTCAGATAGTTCAGATTAGGGAGAGGGAGATTCTCTGGTGACTTTCTTCCCAAATGGTTTCCTCCTGAGAGAGGAGATAGGAGYGATTCTGGGCTGCACGACTTGAACTCTGGAGCTCCATGGGTGGCAGCTACAGTTGTAACAGAAAAAACTGAAAGGCTGCAGTTCTTGGAACGTCTCAAATTTACAGGGAAAGTACTGCAGACCATCCCAGCTACAGCCAGGGAACAACACAACAGCCCAGGGTTAGTTTATATGTATTGCACCAGCAGAACAGGGCAGAATAAGAACTACAAATGGGATGGTGTGGGAAGAGCAGTGCATGGGTGGTCTTTAATACGTTAAGTGTGTCAGAAGGGGATCTGCTAGCAATTGCAGTACCTTATGTAACACAAAGTTATTCACTATTTCACATCATGTGTCTACAGAGTGTCATTTCATATAGTTATATTAGTCATTTTATGATTATAAAACTAAAAATTCAAAAGAAATTGTGGATACACAAAATTACCCCAATCTGAACACGCAGTTCTAACAAATTATTTTGACAAGATGTACTGACTTTTTTCAGAAAATACAGTGCTTACATTAGCACACACTAGAATTGCATTTTCACATTATGAAAGAAAGGCACATTAGGTTTGTTAAGCACCTGAATAAGCAGTCAGATCCCATGTTAATCATGTCACTTCTCTTAAAATTAGTTTTATGTTTTTCTTGAAAACAAAGTGTATTGAAGAAAGTCATTGTTATACTCCTACAAGGCAGAAACATGTTTTCCAAACCCATGAGGTCTGGGTCAAAGTAGGAAGTGATAACAAATACCTAATTACCAGTGTCATTACTTTGTTCAAGTGTTATTCAAGATACTGTTATTGTACAGCAATACCTAAATCCTCTCTATGCAGCATTTTTTCTAATTTTAAACTTGTCTTCTCTTCCATTTTACCCCCATTATTTTAAGTTTCTTCTCTTCCACCAATCTTCTGTTTATTCTGTCTGCAATGCAACTGAGATCATGATCCTAACTGGAGCTTTTTAGTGCTTTGCTATTTAGGCTTAACTACAAAATTCTACAGACATGTTACTTGACTTGAAATACTGATTTGTAGTGCAGAACCTTTCCCCTGTCCTTAAAAATCTTTGCATACTCTTTCTATAAGGAAAGATGCCACACAGAGTTCAGCTATTCCAGTTTGGTGTAGAAAATCATTAATATTGCCTGAAGCACTTTTAGCAGTCACAGCAATGTCACCCTTTTATGGACCACAAGAGACCCTTCATCCTCCTCTCCTACCTGATGGTACTGAATGAGTCTCAGCAGCATCGACACTACCACCTCCTTTTGTGTTTCCAGCTCTTTTCCAGCATCAGCTTTATTTGTTCCTCTTAACACAAAGAGATCATGAACGATGGGTTGCAGAGCTGGTATTGCTGAAATTAGATGTATTTGTTTTAGCATGAGACAAGTCACTCCTGAACAGTGATTTCTTGAACTAACAGTTCAGCTACTAAAAGTAAACTAGGCTCTTATTCATTAAAGGTTTTACCCACACCTAAAAACCCAAAAAACCCCACATTTACCATGCATAATGATGGCTATTTTTTTACTTCTTGTAGAAAATTTAAATTATAGACACCTTGGCCCATTCTTGTAGAGCTAAAAAAAAGATACTTTTCATAAAGTATTTCTCAGCAGAATGACTGGAAAGTATGAGAGAGATGCTTCTACTTAAAGGCTGAAAGTAGAAGGAAAGGGAAGTAGACTAAAAATTAAAATCAAAGCCTTGAACATACTGCTAGGTTGTGAACTTATTACTTAATAAAGTTACAAATAAAAGCTTTGTTGCAATTACGTATGATGCAAAATGTGGGGCAGCAGTGTTAGTATGATATAATAAACTTCCTGAAGGAATTATGTGAGAAGTATTTCATGTCTTAAAAATTAAAAGCTAGGGTCTTCTGGAACAATCAGTGTTACAATTTTCTATAGCTTAGTAGTCAACACTGGTTTTATTGCTGAACTACTGCTAATAGTTGTTGATGCCTTTTTTCTTTCCTTCTTTTCAATAAATTATTTTTTTTTAGAATTACCATGTGTAACAGCTTTCCTCCCACTGGCCATGATACCATCACACAGCTGAATGATCTTGGGAATTCCAATTATCTGTTTGGAATGATACCGCTCATAAGACAGTAGCACCAGGAAAAAGAAGATATTAGGGATAATTGCTTCAGACTCCCTGAAAACAAACCAAAAAATTGAAGTGTGAAGTTTGAATTGCACAGCTTTGTTCAGCAAAACTCATCTTTTTACAGTCAGGTTTTTTTAAGAATCTGTTGTTCCGTTTTCATACAGTATTTCTATAATTTTTGTGCCCTGTTCTGTACTATGTGGTTTTTTTTTCTCAGAGATTTCTTTCAAACTTTGACCCTTACAGTTACTAATATTATAACTTACTGTCTAAAGCACATGACACATGTTGGACTATTTCCGTAGGAGATCCACAGAGAAAAAAACCAACTTATCTCTTCATTAAAACTCAAGTGTGAGAAAAAACTGACAATAAAAATTTCACTGCCTTGCTTATGATCTATTAGATCCTATAAAATGTGCACCAGGTGACCAGAGTACATAAGGATTCACTCTGAATGTACAACAGGAAGAAGTAGCTCTCCCTTAAGCAATTGAATCTAGCAATGAACTGCTGATTTCTGAAAGCATAGCTTTGGCAGGGGGTCTCAAAAGAATAGGTTTACAATACCAAAAAGGAGAAACAGAACTACACAGCTTCAGATTATTATTATTTTCCATGTTAGTTCCTGACTTCTTCAGTCACATGGAACCTAAAACGTCTGAAAGGGTTACCACTGGAGCCAGAGAATAAACAAGCACATTGCTGAGAAGAGAACTCTCCCTTTCTCATAAGGCAGAAATAACCAGCAAGAGTAATCACTACTTGTTTCAGAACAAGACAGTTGTCAAGCCTCACTGTTCAAAGCATCTTTGCTAATTTCATACCTGAACTGTCCTACTTCAATGTATTCAAACTGCTTTAGCACAAATCCAATAAACACCTAAAGAGAGAATAAAGCGTGAATCAGAACAGAGACATTAAATCCCATTTGAAACCACTTTGACAGTTACAGACAGGCACCAAAAATCACTTGCACTACATTATGAAATGTTCCCTCTACAGTTACAGAAGATGAAGAATCCTGTTGATGTTACAGCTTATTACAGTTTGCATGAACTTTGCCATGTTTTACCTACAGTCTGTATATTTTCAAGCATAACTTCATCTTTCATTTATGTAACACGCTATTTGAGGCAATACAGTCAAGAAGTTAAGAATTAGCCAAAAATCTAGCTCTAAACCAAGACAAAATCCAAAGTATTTATGCATTAAAAAGAACTATCTCTGTATGAACTTACAGGAAAGTTAAGTATTGCAAGTCATGCTAGTTTATAAAGCTCAAAATACTGTGGTAAATAAACCACTTGTAAATAAACCACTTAGATTTTATGTTACAAATTCACTGCTTATATGGACAACCACACAGACTACTGTATTTGCCACTAGCTCCCCTCACTGCCATTAACATCAACCAATAGCTGTCAACCACGATGCTCATTATCAGTCATAAGGAAGTCCATTACTCTCAGTATGGAAAGAAGGTATTTCCATATGTAAATGAAGTTTTTTTTAATAACACTGATTTTACTGTCCACACCATTTCATTCCTGAAGTCAATCTGATAAGCAGTTCTTAAATAGTTGCAGAACTTAGTAATTTAAAAAACCCAGAAGTATGAAGCTATTTGTGGCTGAGAGGAAAATTGAGTCTCACAGTCCTTTTAAGCCTTTGTTTTCACCTATAGTACAAAGAACGGATTGATGGAAATTTTTGCTGCAAATGTTAATTCAGGCTGCTAGTGACAAATTTGTGACCCTGTACGACAAACTTGCAAGTGTGGTAAGGTACCAACCTGATCTGAATCCAGAAGACAGTAGTTAACTCGCAGTTGAACCAGTTGAGCAAGCAAGTCTAGAACTTGTCTCTGCAGCTGTACCGACGTTGTTGTTGTGTATTGTTTCAATGCTTTTATGACAAGGGGTTCAAATAAACGAATGTGATTGTGAATAGCATTCTGTAATAGAGAGATTTTAAAGTAATCTAACATCTGAACAGGTCTTTGATTCAAAGCCAAATTAGTTTTAAAAGGAGGAAAAATGTCTTAAATCTAAGGTTCAGCTCTTTCAGGAGAATACAGATACAAGTACCTTATCAGCACGATGTTTTGCTGCACTGGAAATGCTAGTTTTCAGCTGTGTAGAAACTTTCTGCAGTACATCAAACCATCTGTTACAAAAAAATACAAAAAAACCCACACACATTAAAAAAACCCCACACATACTGTCCTTAGATGCATATTACTTTGCCAATGCCAACTTCTCCTAATCTACTTGACTGCTTCAAGAATCTTAGTAAAACAAAAGAGCAGAGACAACCTACAGTGCACTGTGATCAGATCACATGTATTTGTAGACAACAAAYATGCAGTGAAGAATTTCTAGTCTTTGCTTAGTTATCCTTCTGCCTTTCCTTTAAGACTATTGACTATTTGCTGTATTTAGAAATTAATGAAATACTTTTGAATACAAGTATTTAAAAATAATAGGGTTTTAAAAAACTTCAGTGATATCCATTTTAATGATTTAGTTTTGCTTTGGAAAGCATGTCAGTGATAGTTGCATCCAGGATATCCTCACCAAGAAAAGTTACTCTGCTTAAGTCTGTAATTTCAAGTTACACAGCACCCCTATGACATTCACATTTATAAAATGCACTAACAAGACTCTAGTTCAAGTTAACATTTTATCATAAGGGAAGAAAGTTACCCTGAAGCATCGTGCTCCTGCTCAGCCTGAACCATGTTCCTTAGACTGGCGTCAGCAAGGGCCTGTGTAAAGTGTGTGTATGGTGCCATGAAGCAATAATGGTATAGACCAGGCCTCAGATTGGAGGAACCCAAGCGTTGAGCTTTGCCTTGAGCTTTGTTGGGGTTCGAAGACAAGCCATCATACTGAGAAGCCAGATTTGTCCCAAACAATGTTTTCAATAACTAGAGAAGAAAATCAGAAGGAAAAAAAGAAAAGTTAACATTTCAGGAATAAAAATCTTGACTCCTAATCCTCTCAAAGGACTTCAGAGTTGAAATGCAACCTTTGGATCAGGTAGTCAAAATACACAAAGACAGAAAAATGCTAGAAAAAAGAAACAATCCATACCTCACCCAAAAAGATATGATTAGTTTTGAAACTGAACCTGTTTACATGTGCCAACTCAAAAAAGTCTACTGAAGCCTGCCTCTCACCATACATAACCTTTGATGACTTGAACCTAACTATTTAACTGGAAGCCAGCAAGAAACCCATCACTAAGGCAGTTCTYTGCTTTCTACGGTTTTTTGATGCAGTTAACTAGCTAAAGAACACCTTTGGTAAGGTAGGAAACAAGCTTGTTTTCTGAACATTAGCTAAAATAATTCTTTGAATTGGAAGCAGTTCAAGAAGAAAATGTATTATTCAGATAGTATCAAGTTACACAACAAGTAAGGAAAATGAAAGAAAATATGCTCTGTTTGCTCCACCTGGGCCAAGGTTTCCTCATACCACTTCCCTTAAGCATGGCCAGTCTTAGTGTCCAATTGACAGCCACAAGACATTCAGGATTAACATYCAAGTAACACAAAAAAACTACCTCCTTACCTGCTGTACACACACTGTTGCCATAGTAGGTTCTCTGTTGAAACACGATTTTAGGTATCCCAAAATTTCTTCTACACACTAGAAAATCAGAAAAACAAGTGCACTCAATTGCATTTTCTTCATTATATAAAATGCTACAGTAAAAACTGGACAGTAGCACAAGTTTTTGTACTAAGAAAAACTACACTAACTTATGGTAAATCATGGAAGTATGTAAAGAAGTAAAAATGCAAGATTTGTCTCCTAATACAATGCCACAGTTAAGAAGAAAAAAATATCAAGACACAGGAGAGGAAGGAGGGCAGTGTGTCCTCTTACATTTTGTATATTTAAATACATGAATATAGTAAGAATGACTGAAGGCAAAACATCTGGCTGGAAAGAAAAATCCCCACGTGAAATTTAAAAAGTAAAAAATTACTCCAGTTTTCAACGGCAGCAATTTAATCTGGAAAATCCGCTTTAGCACTTTACCCAACATTGTGGCAGCACAACACTTCTAGGACTACTGTCTCTTTCAAGAGTAGCAATTTTGAAACCCATGATATGTGCTTTCTCCCAGTAAGGACCACGGATATTGCACAAGTTAATTACAAAAGAAAAAACAAACAAAACTTATACCTTTCCGATGTCCTGAAGAGTAGCAAGTTCCAAGATTTGAGACAGAACATCTAAGGCAGACCGTAAGAAACATCCAAACTTCTCATTAGTGTTCTGGAGGTCCAAAGTAACCTGTTCCCATAAAGTAAAACCACACTTTTTCTTAACAATTCCTTGACAAGGAGATAGAAATTACTGGAAGAAGTGGATATTGACACAAAATTATCTTTTGCCTAAAATTTCAGTGCATTTCAATCAACACCACTGACAGCTTAGACTGCCTTATGAATTGTTGGAAAAGCAAGACTTCATTCTGGACAAGAAAGGGATCTTCTAGCTTGAGGAAATTAGATCATCTGGGAAGGCCTAGGATGTTGAAAAGCAGTGAAGTAGGGATAACTCAGAAACATAGTAAGTGTAAATAAGAACACAGTCCTTAAACTGTACATGTCAGATCACCAACTTTCTAGAGAATGCATCTTCTACTGCCTGAACTAATGAGGAAAAAGCTTCCCCATCCTGGAATAAAGTGTAGAGAGAACAGACATGGGGATCTATTTGGCACTGCTGAGCCAGCAAAGAGTCAGTTGGCASCCGCAATAACAACAGCAGAGAAACAAGAAATAAGGTGACAATGTCTACCRTGGATTCTTCTTTGGTCACTTTTTGTTTTTATTGGTGGTAGTTGTGATCTTTCTTTAAATTATTTTTTATTGTGTATAAACTGTTTACACAGGTAAACAAGTGAGTTCACAGAGGCAGAGCTGAGTTTAAAGGAAACAAAGTGATTATCCAATCCCGCCACRATTCAATCAAACAATATCATGCACTACCTTGTAATTAGCATGGGTTGCTTTCAAGACATCATATAACTTCAGGTATGACGGAAGATGATAAAAGCTTCCTACTGAAGATGATTTACTTGTTGGAACAGGCCCAGTAGCATCAGTCTGCCTAGTAGCTTAAAAGGATATCATAGATTAGCACAACGTGTCTTTTCTAGGCTGCTCATGACATGTACACTCAATGTAATTTACCATATCTGCATTATTAGACAGCATAATCTTTTCACTCCACATGCATATTCCAAACTGCGAAAACACACTGTGCACAACAGAAAATGAACAGCAGCATTCCAACGATCCAGCCCACTGAGGTGAGAGTAATTAACCCAGAGGGCTTATTACTGAAGTGCATGTACAATTTACAAAACAGAATTAACACGTGTTTCCTTCATTCTTTATTAAGGAAAGAAAATGTTTCAAGATTCTGAATCTCATTTCCAGAAGCAATGTAAGCCACTCCTGCCAAAAGCTGGAAAGCAACGTTCAAACCTCTTTTAAGTAACATAMGTGCAAAAATTACTTTAGTCAATAGCTGAGTAGATTCAGAAAAGTGAGAAAAAGGATTCAGCAGAGCTTTGGTTCTGAAAAGTACAGTTAATTTTCATAAAAACCAGAACAGTAAAGAAGCCCAGAGCTGCCCTTCCACCAATGCAGTACTGAAAAGGACTTCTGGCAACAGGTCTGCCAGCCTCTTGAACTGAAACTCCAGAAAGAGGGTTACTCAGTTTTATTTCTTCTCTCTCTGCTGTAACCACATGGTGTGAGGCAGGTAGATGGTAGGGTTAACAGGAGTGAGTGTGCCTACCTGGACTTGATTCACCTCCCTTTTTAGGGCTCATTGGCACAGATGCCTGTTCCACAGACTCCCTCTCTTTCCCCTTTCTCCGAATTGGACTAAGAGAAGGTGGGTTTGTGAGAGAAGGTAATGCTGCCTAGAATTAAAAGAAACTTTATTAGTTTTGTAAGCACAAGTAGTTTTTCTTCTACAAAAACACAAGTATATTCTTCTTTTGTTTAAACTCCCCTTTATTTGACTGTCAGTTACAGTAAAATGTCTCAACTCTCAGGTTCAGGACATGAATTTCCTGTGTGAAAAGGAAATAGTTTAATATATTCTCTACTTTATTTCCAACCATCAGAAGCCAATGAGATTAAATTAGAGCTCAACAACTGCCATTTCTTTCGATTCCAGATAAAGGAGTGTCAAAATTATATTCACACATTTTTAAAATATGAAGAAATTACTGATCTTAATAATACTGTCTTACAGTTTCTAAATCAGTCTCTAAATGCATATGCCTCAAAAAAATCTCAAAACAACCCCCCAAAGCTGGAAGTACCTCATATGAGCTGTTTCACAAGCCAAAATATTTTACAAGATATTCAGAAGACAGAAGAGTTATTTTTATCCCCAAAAAGAGCTCAGTRCATTACAACCAGCCAACCAACCCAAAAGTCAACATATTTCCCAGAGTACGCAATCCAATATTCCACTTTATATATTCCTCATTGAATTAATGTTTCAAGTGAAGTCACAGGGAATAAAAGATTCAAACTTTAAGAGAATATTTTAAACTGCAGAACTAAAGAAAAACCTTATGTGGAAGAATAACATGCATGTTTCTTCTCATGGTACTAGTTTTACTACCCAGATTGGAGTCATATTRTCAAGGAATTAGATAGTTACCTGTATCAAATCTAAAATGTGAAGAGGTCTATAGCAAAACAGTATTTAAATCATACGATTTTATTTATTTATTTTTAATATATACCTTTACTGCTGGACCAGGAGCAACATCATCCATCACRTGTGCACAAATATTAATGACCTTCAGCAGATGAGAAAAGAGCTGTTCTACTAAAGTGACAAGAGTTCGATCTGCCAGAGCTGGCCAGGGTTCCTCCTGCTTTGCAGCACCTTGGTTTGAGTCTTCTTCAGCACTCCAGGGATTCTTTAAGCACTTGGGAGCACTTGCTGCAATTTCAAGAAATAGAAGACAAAACTTGGAATTAAGCATCATAAAATTTTAGAGGCATATATGGTTATCATCTGTATATGAACAGAAATTCAACCAGAAATTGAAAGCCAGGAGTAGCTGCATAGTTTTAAACAACAAAACGTGAGTTCTTTGTACCCAGCCTGTGCTAAGCACACTGCACGTGGCCTTTGGCAACTAGAGGAAATTTGCAACTTTGCAACCAAGAGGCAGTATCTTTTCAAACCTCCTAGGTGCAAGTTCCTTCTTTATTTCTTCCGCTTAACCTTGCAAGTATTTCATTGCATGCAATCAGAAGAGAGTGAGATATGAGCCTTCTAATGCTAATGGTAAAAATATTAGGACAATCCTACTTTTCTTGTCCTGCCTTACCTGCAAGCAAGTTTCCAGTCAAAATCAAAGCATCCTGATGTGCTGAGAGGTCCAGTGGGAACCATGCTGATGAAAGGAGAGACAGGACCAAGCCAGCCATACCAATGGTGCAGCCCTTCTGAGCTTCATCTGAAGAACTTGGCTGGGAAACACTGGAAGTTTAATTTTGGAATGTCATGACTTTTTTCCCCCTTTTGGCAAATTTAAAGTCTTAAGAAAACTAACAGTCAAGCAGACTGCTAATCTAGAGAAATTAAATCAGTACTACAGAAATACACATTTAACACTCAAATAATGACCTTAAAAAACAATTTGCAGCAGAGACSTGACAATACCCTGGTTTGTTCACTAGCCCTTACTTTTTTTTTTTAAATAGCAAATATCAAAGCTATAGTGACATCTACTGATAAACTAGAGAATTCTGTATTTATTTGCTAACTATGATCCTGAACTATATTCAGCTAGGTCTTGTGCATATGCAAGGTAGGGATGGGAGACATTAGCTGCAGTATTGCAATATAACAAGATATTGCTTT